>KL256452.1:83424-118215 GCA_000699545.1 Podiceps cristatus | reverse complement strand
AAAATATGAAAACCAGGAAAAAAAAAAAAAAGAAACAACATAAAAAATATTAAAAGGTCTTGACCATCCTGTGGTGTTAAAAGTACTTAATGTGTTGATGGCAAGCTGACTACCTAGCACATCTCAAGTTGTGGGACATGGCTCTAGTACCATGGGTCTCAAAACCCATAATGCTGTAAAACACTGAACCTGGATATTTAAGTAAGTTCAAGAAATATTTCTCCCATAGTTTATGAATGAATGCTATGACAGTTCTGAATTAAAAGTACATGGCAGATACTTGCTAGAGAAGGTGTTCTTACAGCACATAAAAAATAGTGTTATCTGCTGTGGGGTTTACTTCATGTAGTAAAGAAGGTTAAATGCTGTGGTTTGTGACATTGCAGGATTTGATACAAATGAACAATGTGATATCCTAAGGATATCAGCTTTAGCGTTCTAAGTTGTAGATCACTTCCTTTTCTTGAAAGAGACTTGAGCCTCCTGTTTGAGCATTTGTGTTTGTTTGTGGAGAATTCATCCCACTTGTTTGATTTCACCAATGCAATGTGTTAATTAAACAATGGCCTTAGAGTCATTCAGAAAATAAAACAAAAAAACCCAACCACCATAACTTCTACTTAATTATTTTCCCCTTTTTTCTATTGGGGTCCATAGAACAATAATTATTTCATTTACACATTAATTTTAAATCTCTTCTTGGAGGGAATACAGGTCCTTTTCTCTTCTTTGGCACTTCTAAGGTTAAAGATGTGTTTTGTTCACCTGGCCTGAGAGTCACAGCCCCAGAGACAGCATGGCAGAAATAACATTGCTTCTGGGTTTCTTTCCTATTTCAGCATTACCCTGAAGAACAACGGAAAACATGGGCTATGAACACATAGACCAAGAAACTTCCTGAACTTTGTATCATTTAATAGCTCACATCTGAGGTCACAAGATGCAGACAGGTTGCATGATGCTTCTTGTTAATTATCCTGATAGCCAAAGAGGTCAGTTGCCAGCTCACGAAGCTATGCAAAAAAGCTACCTCTGCATGCAATTCTTCTGTATATGTCTTGGTGTTTATCTTCTCTCTCAGCAGACTGTATACACAGAGATAGGACATATTCTCCATCAGCAGCAGGACTGTTCCTCTTGGAGATAAAGCTGATTGTGGTCATCTGACTTGGATGAGAACTGTGTCAATCACTCTGAGCATTGTAATGGGACACTTGATCTCTGTGGAAGGGGTAGTGCCCAAATACCATAATGAATTGTGTCCTGAGCAGTCACTGCCCTGCTGCCTTCCCTCTCCTTTTGATATCAAAAATGCTCTCACAAAGATGCTCCTTTTTGCCCATATTTTTCCCTAGTGCCTGGACGTCTGTTCATCACAGCCATGTGGAGTGGACACAGAAGGAGGGAGACAAGTTGTTGTAACTAGATATGGCAGCAAGCTGGGACCAGTAATGTGGGCATGAGTCCATAGCAGTCTAGTGTAACAGCTCAAGAAGGGCATACAGCAGCTACTAGGCACATAAACTAGATGTATTTCATCTTTTTAGGTGTGTCACGAAAACCTTGCTGTTCTTCCCTATAGAGAACAAGGAGCTACAGTCTTCTCAACTAAGTTGCATAAAGTTCAAGCCTTTGGCTGTTCAATTTTTTTAATCACCATTTTAAGAAGGTAGAATATTTTACTCTCTTCTCCAGTTTGGGCAGCTGGGCTTTCTCTTACTAAGAGAAGGAATTGCTTTGGAAGAACTGGAGAGCTGTCTGTCTGCAGGAACCATTATATTTGGAGTCTTGCTGTTTCAAAATTGATCACTCCTGCTTCATTCCACAAAGGTGCTAAACAAAATATTGTTGATTGCATCATTAGCTTTTTTCCCCTCTCACCTCTTTTCTCTCTGCACTCTATTCTCTCATTAGGTTGATCAAGAGAGCCAAAATAAGCTAAGAAAATGCTCTAGAAAAACGTAGAGGATAGGTTTTTGGCAAAGAAGCCGTATCTCATGCTCCACAGGGCTAAATAATAACTAATGCGTGATTATAGAGAAGATTGTCAGATGCTTCTCAGAGATGCACAGCAAAAGGAGACAAGAGTTGCACAATCCAGCCACAGAAATTTGGCATGGACATAAGAAAGGAATTCTTCACCATGAGGTGGTGCAGCATGGACCAGGTACCCAGAGAAGCAGAGGAATCTCTGTCTTTAGGGATGTTCAAAACTCACCTGGAGACAGCCCTGAGCAACCAGACCTAGCTTGGATTTGAGCGGGAGAACAGACCAGATGACCCTCTGAGGTCCTTTCCAACCTACACTAGTCTGTTGGTTTATGGGATACAACCCCCCCTGTATTTTACAGAAGAAAGGCAAATCTGTGTTTCCCCTGGAGGCGTAGTCTGCGAGGGGACATGAAAGGCTACAAGAGATGGCAGCTTCAAGACCCTTTGCAACACATTCTGACTTTGTCCACCCCTGTGCACCCTCGACCCCTGAGGTGGGGAGAAGTATAGTTAAAGGCATGGTAACTGATGCAGGCCCTAATGATGCTGTCAGAGATGTGACAACACAGACTTGGATAGCTTTGGTATCTGCATTGTATGGCAATTCATCTATGCACTTGGGCACAACATGCTGCCCTTGTGCCCTGTCACATGGCCATCTGTGTAAGAGGGGGTCTGGCTGTCCTGCAGCTGTGGCTTCCAACCCTCTTTATGTCGTTTCTTAAGGGGACATGGGGGCCAAGGAAAACCCACCCAGCTGAGGCTGTCGGCTGAGGAAACGCTGTTGACAGATCGGGGCCAACCTCCCTGCTGAGACTCTCAACAGAGGAGGAAGCAAAAGGCACACGTGGTTTCATATGCCTTTGGCTTTTCTTGGACTAACTTGATCCCTGAAGTCTGCAGGAAAGTAGAGCTGAGGAGGCAAACTGCTCCAAAAGTAAATGCCGCCTGGGGATTTGGCTGGGAATTAGACAGACATGTTACTGAGCCAAACTGTAAATCTAAAATTTTGAAATAAAGTTTGGAATTTTCCTCAGAAAAGCTCGGCCACCAGGAGGTCTGGCTGTAATGTCAGTGCCAGAAGAGGCAGAAAAAACTGGACTGAACTTCAACAAGCAAGATATTCCCTGATTGCCAGTGATTGACAAGCTTGACTTCAGCCCCACTCCTTGAACAGACCAAAGCAGCTATCAGAAAAAGGCACCTACTGTAAAAAACCTGGGGAGTTCAGTGGGTGGTCAGAGCCTGCTTTTCACTCAGACACCCCTTAGGAGTCAGTTAGGAGCAGCACAGTGGTCACAGTAGCAGCAGAGGCTTATACAGTTGAGAAAACAAAGTTGAAAACAAACAGCTGCATAATGTATTGCAGTAAGGCTTTCACGGCACAGAGATAGTGGGTCATAAACAAGTCCCCCAGTAACTGGATGATATCCAACAAGGCACAAGGCCTAAAAAGAACTATTTGTTTTTTTACTCTTCATGAGATGAAATGCACACTGCAGGAAAATCCCGTGCAAATCAACATAGTGTCCTGGAAACCACGAGACCATCAATAAAAGTAATAAATGGAAAGGGTTATAATAATATATACTTAGCACTTTACATTTTCAAAGTGCTGACAGGACATTAATCCTCAAAATACCCTTGTGAGGGCAAAGGCAGCTTTAACATTTTGAGGTGGGCTTGTGTAAGAATTTTTGGTCTCAAATTGATCTGACCTGACTTCTGTTTACTAGGATCATACTATTCAAAGTTAAATTGAATTACAGTATTTTCACACCAGAGAATATGTTGCTTCAGCATAACAGGATGTTTCTCCTCCTCTGAACATGAGAAGCAGAGCCCAGTTAGCATTTGCTAGACCACACTTTCATCCCAGCACTGTAAAACCGCTTTCTAAGGTTAATTACTTCTCTTAGCTTGGACCTGTAGACCACTATGTTCACTATCACTGGAGAATTTTATTACATTCAATTACTCAGTTAACCTTTTTCTCCAGTTAAATAACTATGCAAGACATAGTTGCCAGTAATTCATATACCAAAATATGCAAACTAGCCATTTCCAATGAACTGAGAGTAGAGTTGTCTCCAAGACAGCCAGAAAAGGAAAACAAGAGAACATAAGTTATAAAATATAACTTCAAAGGGCTGCTTTATATCTTCTACAGATTATTTGTTCAACTGCAGTTTTGAATTCGTTCTGCCTCTCCTGACACTCAGGTCAGGGGCAGGAGGTGGAGGGGACAGTCAGTTGTTCAGTTTGTTGCACATTTTCACTCCTATTTCCAGTTGGTTTTGTTGGGGCTGTGATTCTTCTACTACCTGTTACTGTTAATGATCTCAGTAAGTCAAAATGTCATAAATGGTATGTACTCCTGTATAGCTGTGCAAGATGTGTTTCATTAAATTAATATGCAATAAAGTAGATGGCTATAAATAGAATATCTGTGACAAAAGCACAAAAGCTAAGATTCAATTAAAAAAAAAAAAAAAAAAAAGAAAGAAAAAAAGAAAAAAAAAAAAGGAGTCCAAACTTCGGTCTTCAAGAGAAATGATTAATCAGAAACAAAACTAGGAGAGGCAAATTGGTGGCTGTAGAAATTGGGAAGAGGGAGAAGGAGCAGAGATCTAGAGATCATATGGACGTGTACCTCCTAAATATTTAGAATAAGCAGCAGTTCAGTGGATATGATATTCAGTCCAACTGTATATTTCATCTCCTGATCATGTAACCTTAAAACTGAATGAGCAAGGTTTTTAGAAACACTGGGATTGATAGCACTGACTTGTAAACTGTACTGTGTGTGATAACAGAGCAAGAATGCTCACCATAAGTAATAGGTAATTAAAAAGCTAAAAAAAAACACCCCTCAAAAAAACCCCAACCCAAACAAAACAACATTCATGTCAGCACAATGTGAGATTTCCTGAGTAAGGAAGGAATTGCTAGTGAAGCTCTTAACCAGAATTTATTAGGAATGTTCTTCTGAGAAAAATAAGTCCCAACTAAGCAACGTCCTTCTTTAGAACCACGGTTGTACAGTGACTTGCATTAAAATGCCATAAGCCACCCATTAGAAGAATGCTTAAACAGTACATTGCTAGCAGAGACTGTGGAATGAATATGTGCTGCCAAACTGTGGCACAAGCTAGAGGCTGACGGGGGATGTGTGCATGGATGCTTAGGAGCAGTAGGGAAGGTCAGCAGTTAAGTTGTGCCAGATATTGCCATGCTGGGTATTCCCGAATGCATCTGTAACATCCAGCAGATGATTTCTAGCAGACATCTAGTCTGGGTCCCTCTATGCTTCTTGACTAAAGAGATAAAAATAGAGCTGAGAAATTGCTTCAAAATATGCAAAAACTTTTGAAGTCCTCAAAATGTCTGATTCACCTTTTCATTATTAGTGATAGTGAGAGGAGGTTAAAATGGATTTGAAATGACCAACCACTTCACATCTCAAATTGGGAAATCATCTCAGTGATCATAATCAAGCAAACTAAATGACAGTGGCCTAAACTTCCTGTTCTGCTGTCTATTAGGTGAAAAGCAATGACAATTCTGTCTGCACAGAGGCAGTGGGTACAAGATTTCAGTAACCCAAGCAGATCCCAGACAGATAATAACTATCGCTCTCAGTTTCCAAACTATGAGTTCAGAAGTTTAAGCTGATAGGAGCAGTGCGTTTTGCCATTGTAAGCGCTCTCTTTTGCTTATCTTTAGATTTTATGCTGTGCTTATTACAGCGGTATTCCTTCTAGGCTACTCTTCCCACAAAACACTCTTGCCAAACTCCCGATGATCCATTCATCCTGTGTCTTGATATAAAAAATCTCATGCAAGACACGATAAACACTAAGGCAATTAGCTACACCACCTGCCCCATTCCACCTACTTGCCTGACGCTGCAGGAGACACCACCACATCAACAACTACAAATCTGTATCTAGACCCAAACCAATAAGATGTCCTTCCACAAACTTCCAATTATGTTTAATTTTGGCTACTGAATAGGACAAACTTCCTTCTTACATCCCATTAGTTTATCCAGGAAGTATTTAAAATTAGAAAATAGAAAAGCTTCTCTACAAACTATCAAAGAAAGATGAAAGAAAAAAACACACAACAAAACACATAAATTACAGGAAATTATGTGCCCTTTAACCAGATTGGCATAGCGGAAATGCAGACATTCCTTTAGAAGAAAGGACTTCTATTTTGTGGCAAAACTGAATATATAACTCATGCTTTCTACTAAGTAAACCCTAATCACTATACATAATGCATATGCATATTTGAGGTTGTATGTTGGCTGGGGGATAGAAAAATATAACCAACCTAAACCAGACATTCCTTGCTCCAAGATGGAAGTACCTATTTACTTCTCTAAGAGGAAACAAATAAAGATCTCCTTCCCTGAAACTGTTCCCACAAAAAAATATATTAGCATAGCTATACCAACTCTTTTGCAAAAGAGCTGAATAGAACAAAAAAAAAAATTTGGGAACTGCTAAGTCCCTACACACCACTGATGGGAAAAATATGGTTATTATTGTACCTTGTATTCCCATCCAGTTCTTACTAGTGTCAGTGAACATATTTCCACTGCTTAAGGTGTGTAAGTCTAACTCAGGAAAATATTTCATAGTACAGAGCTTTAAGCATTTGCATACTTTCACTGATCTTATTGAGAATCAATGACAAGAATTAGGCATCCATGTAAGGATCCTGCTAGCCAGGAATCATAGTGAATTTTTCTCTATCAACAGGTAAATGATATTAATATTAGATTCACTAGTGCAAAGTTCAGTGACTATTCTACTGTGGGCTAGGTAACATAATCCTATTTATTATATTTTCAGTACTTTCTGAAGGATCTAGGGCTGTAGTGCTATTTAGATCTATTCCAGAGGAGAAGTTAAAATACTTATAAGGATGAAAACTGTATTATTTAACATAGGACTGGTAACTACTGGAACCACAGCCATTTTACTTATATTTCTACTATCATGACACTGAAATAATGAAGCAAATTAAAAAACTCTTGTGACAAACCCTTAGAAAAAAATCTCCCTCAAGTGAAATAAAAAATTTTGATCATCAACCAGATCCGAGTTGTTTTCACTAAAAGACAGTGGGAAACAGTACTTTTATACATAAGCTTACATTCACTTCCTAAGTGTAGGAAAGAATTATATAAAACATACACTCAAATTTTCAGATTTTTGCAAAATCTTCTTATATTATTAGTTGTTAAATCACAGTAACTGAAAAAAAAAAAAAGTTTATGGTGTTATTTCTTATGGAAACAGTATAAACCTGTTATCTAGGAAAAAAATGAATTCCAAATTCACTCTCCAGGACACTTCCATTGTTGCATCATAATTTCTTGTTTCCCCTTTGTTAATGTTCCTCTCTTAATATGAAATGAAAACCATTTCTATCAATGTTACTAGAAAATGACTGAACTCACACTGAGGCCAAGGCAGCTGGGCAGCAGAAAGACGGACAACTGTGCCCAGTTTTGGATCACATGGTTTTCCCTTTGGACCCAGTATCTTGGCAGAAATAAATGAAAGAAAAGTCTAATTTTCATGGAATCATAGAATGGTTTGGGTTGGTAGGGACCTTTAAAGATCATGTAGACCAACCTCCCTGCCATGTGAAGGTACATCTATCACTAGATCAGGTTGCTTAAAGCCCCACTCAACCTGACCCTTGAACAGTTGCAGTGATGGGATCATCTACAAGTTCCCTGGACAACCTGTTCCAGTGCCTCACAAACCACACTGTAAAAAAAAAAAAAAAAAAATAGTCCTTTTTTATGTCCAGTCTAAATCTACGCTCTTTAAGTTTAAAACCGTTGCCCACTGTCCTGTTACTACAAGCTTTGGTAAAAATTCTTTCTCTGTCTTTCTTATAAGCCCCCTTTTTATATTGGAAATGCCTCAGTAAGGTCTTCCCAGACTGAACCACCTCAACTCTCTCAGCCTTTTCTCATAGGAGAAGTATTCCATCCCTCTGATCATTTTTGTGGCCTTCCTCTGGACCTGCTCTAAAAGGTTCATGTCTGTCTTGGTGCTAGGTACCCAGAACTGGATGCAGTACTCCAGGTGGGGTCTCAGGAGAGCAGACATTGTATGTATAAGAAGCTGAAACAAAGACACCTTTCATTGTGTAATTATTAGCCAGATCTGAAAAACAGAAAAAATATATTTAATCTTTGTGGTTAAACTGTGTGCTCCATTTCACTTAGGCAAGCCATTTGTTACACAATTTATGCTAAACAAACTGTTCTCCAATTCACAATGCATTGTTTCATAAAAACGGAGGAAAAATGCAGAAGGTATGTACCCACCCCTGTGACCAGTTCACACCACATGAGACAACCTTCATCTACCATTGCTGGCAGTGCTATAGCTTAGCAATATTTGTTTCTAAATGTCTAACCTGAATGCAATCACCAGGCAAGCTGCACCAAGAAATTTCGCTCCTATATAAATATGAATGGCTGAAAGGAAAATGTCAAAAATAACAAAAAATCAGGCTCCATGCACTTTCTACAAACTGGCATACGTTTGCAGATGACGTAAAACTTTTGTTCTACAGTGGATCGCAATTATCTAAACAAAAGGATTACAACAGCCAACTGATTTTTTTGTAGTAATATTGAAAACTGACACAGAAGTTTCAGTAAGAGGTTTGCCAGTTGGCACAACAAAGAAGGGAAACCCCTCCAACAGGCAGCACATGATAGAACTCCTCCCTCCTAAATACACAGAAGCTGCAGCACGCACTTGGTGACTTTCCTCTTTCCTCGTCCTTACATTGATACAGTTTCCACAGCTTATATTCAGATTCTCAAACCCTGCTCTTGTTCCGGTGCTATAAACATGGAATAATTATGTTTGTATGAGTGGGCATCAAGAAGAGAACCTAGCAGAGAGCATGAACAGAAAATAGCTTGTTTTCCTGATTCATGAGCTCATAACTTATCTTAAACCAGTTACTCGGGGCAAAACACTCCTTGCATTCCCCATGTGCCTCCTGTGTGATGGCTCCCACTATGATGCAGCCTCACAGCCAGCCCTGGGAAACTCTCGGGAAACATTTGGAACTGCATTAGTAGAGCAAAGGGTGGCACGGGTCTGCTTAATTTCAGAAAATGTCAGTGTTGGAATTACAATGTGGTGACAGGACTCATCAGAAGAATTTATTTCCATGCTTTGGGCCTGTGGCCTAATGAATTGGAAAATATTTGCCCATGTCCTCTGCTTAAGCTCTAAATTAAACTGACATCTTTTATTAAAATGCCAGCTTTAAAAACCAAAATACATGACATGCTATTGCCTGTTTGATAATACAAGCTTCCTTGTAGTCCTATGTATAATAACAACATTTGTTTCTGGGCATACATGGGGGCTGTAAGTTCTCCACAGGTGAAACTCTAAGCCCTGAATAGTGTATTCAGTGCACTGTCTATACTGTTTCTAGGTAAATCAACAACTACACCAAATAATGATAGCAGGGTTATGGAGCTGAGATTATATTCTAAATTACCGTTTGCTGAATTATTATTTACCTGTTTACAGTGCCTGAAAAAATACAATAGTCCGCTGCCTATTGTTTTAGCTTCCCCCTGATGGGGTAGGGATTTAAAAAGCAGGGCTTTCATTCTCAGACACCTTAGAGAGAGGACTTTTTCTCGGGGAGTTTAAAGGCTTTTGCATGGAGGCAAACCAAAGTTTCCCTATGAACAGTCCCCTCTTCTGATTCCATGTTAGTGAGAGGAAAGCAGCAAGAGCTGCAGAGAGCCACCCCCAAAGGGCTCGTTTCAGCATCTGCTGGAGATCTTCCAAAGAGTAATGCTGCTCTGCAGTGTAAAGAATTGGTTTGATAACACTCCCTCTGTAGCTTGGAGAGCCAGATAAATGCAGCAAGGAGTGATTTAATTTACGCTTCAGAGGCTCACAGTTGTGTTCTGCTAATGAAGTGGTCTGAGTCTGGTAGCTTTTACTGCTGAAAATATAAAGGCTGATAAGTCATGTTAACAACATTATTATCAGTGGTTTCAGGGCTGATATACATATTCACTGCCTGAGATTTTCCCTAGAGCTATATGAGTCTAAATAGTGAGTGGCACAATCCAGCCAATTCCATGCTAGAGTGAGCTAAAGAAAAAGTGAAACTAGCAGCATTACAATTCATGTAAGATTCATTTTTAAAAAAATTCCTATCTCCTTAAATAAATTCCATGAAAATTCTTGCAAGAATCAATTTACAGCAAGAGATAATAGGGCAGAGTGTTGCTCTCACATAGAACAAAATAAGCCTGTACCCCTTAAACCTCTGAGTATCTGTGTTAATTTTGAAGTGGTTGCAAAAACCTCTGCAGCTTCTAGAATGTATGTTATTTCTTATGGTATGCACATTTAGTACTGACGCAGCTTAACCTGGACGTAACACAGTACAGGAATGATAAATCGCCGATCACAGATACTGGCAGTTTTTCTCTGCTTGCTGCATACTACAGGCATGACGCTAAGAAAACCACACCCCACACAGAGGTCTCTCAACATAGAAGCTCTGTCCTCCTCATGAGCCGCCTTCCTCCTCCCCCATTGAACTGCTTGCTTTCATTTTTTTGATCACCTTGTATTTTGTGTTTTCTCTTCCTTCCCCTGCCCGCAACAGTTCCTACAGATCACTTTAAAGAAAAAGTTTTCATTCCCTCCGCACACTACATGCGGATAATGCAGACCCACTCATCTGTTGCTTAATGGTGTTCAAGTCAGTGATGTTATACCAGCGTAAAGGTGGTGTGAAAGGGCAAATTTGGCTCGGTGTAGTCTTCATCTGTTCAAGCTCATACTAGCACACTGAGTTCCAAATAATTAGGAGCTCCTCTCCAGCTGGTGTTTTGGTAGAAAAGGTGGTTGAGCAACCCAGTCTGGATTTTCCTACATCTGAAAGAGCCTGAAGATGCCTTGAACATTACATACACTTTCCTAATATGTTTTCAGTGTCGGCTATAGCACAGCAGTGGGTGGAATGACAAATAGATATTCTTTGGGAATGAATTGCCATTAGCAGGGTTCAGAGGAGTTCAGAGCATTACATTTGTATTTATTTACTGGTGCTTTCCACTGTTTACCAGGATTTTTCCCCTGCCCGATCCATGCAGCTATACCCAGAGTAGAATTCCCTCTGCTTTGCTGCCAGAGCTCCTGTGGATTTTATCACCCACAAAGTTTGCACACTGATGAAGGAATACAGGGTCTTTGAGTGATATTTTGCATATTCAGGTTTCCCTCCTGGTCCTGTTAGTGATCTGCTGTGCCACATTTCTATGCAGGCTCTTTGAAGTACAAGGTTAATGGGGTGTGTATCACATGTTAGTAATTAGATTTTTTAAAAAAAACCACTGATCTATTTCTCTTTAATAGGCTGTGAAGCAAAAAATGGGTAAGATGTCAAACATGCCTACCCCTCAACATCTCCTTAATACTATATTTTAAAAATTAAAAGGGAATATGAGGGTTCGAACAAATCAATGGAAAACTTAGCATGCCATTACAGAGGCTTCTGGATATTATAACTCTCTTTCTACTGGACTTCCATCCAGAAATTCGGGTGGTTTCTGTTAATAGCTAGAGCACAATGAAGATTTCTAACATCATCATCTATTTTAAAGAATGACTACATTAACAAGTATTACCAGCTTCCTGCTCAGACTAAAAAGAATTTATTCTTTTAGTGCAACTAACTCCAGGGTGGTTTTTTTTCCCCTGTCTTCTGCCTCCTCTTGTTTTCATTCCCTTGGGTTTCACAAATATACAGTAACAATTAATTATGACTCAAACCAAGGTGGTTAACACTGTGCTATTAATAAAACCTTTCTGGGGAATTATAAACTACTTTTGCATTCACAGAGTATATAGGTAGCAATATTTATTCATGTATTATTCATCAGGAGATGATGAGCTGAATAGGGAAGGTTGTATTAGTGTAGATAAATTAAGAACAGATGAATACCTCACCTTAAAAAGCAAGCTGAACATGGAATTTTTTTGTCCTTTTGGAGATTTTAAAGTGTTCTTTCCCTTTTCTCTCCTCACCTCTTTAGTTATTTATGTAATTCTTGTAATGCTTCCTCTGCATTTCCAAGCTTCGTTCAATTATAGCATTAAGTGAGAAAAAAATGAAACAAGAAGTATCACTAAAACCACATTAACAAGAGAGAGGATACTGTAAATACTCGATTAAAACAATTCCTAACATTGTTATTTGCACTTCCATCATTTGAGGGAAAAGTGACTGTAGTTCATTGCATGCTATTTAGACACAAAGTAATGTCAAGAAACTCTCCACAAACACATCAGAATATTTCAGTGGGGTTGACCTAAATTATTATCAGTAACTGTGGCTCACATAGAACTTGCACATCACATCTTTGAACATGCGGGAAGTAAAACCTCAAATGAACTGAAATGGCACTCCTTAGGTGGTAAAGAACCAATAATACTATAGTATCACAAGGACATTAAACAACATCTTTGGAACAGGGTAACTTAGTTGTGGAAGAATTTAGTTAGGGATGTTGTCTCATCCACAGCAATGAGAAAATGTGTATTAATTTGTGCTGCTCAGATCTCATCCCCAAAGTACCACTACTTGTATTAAAGCATGGCCTAAACATGGGCTTACAATCATCATACTGAAAACACACGCACATGCAAGAAAAAACCCTCAAAACTTCAAAATCCCAACCAGTTGAGACAACCTATTAAATAATGCTTAACAATCCATCAAGTAGTCATGAATTTTCTGTTTCATTTGATTTTAAATAAAATGGCATTAGATCTGATGGAAAATTTAGCAATGCTTTTCATCAGCAGTAAAATTTCAGTGGGAAAAAGGCCCACATTTTCAATAAACATTTCATCACAGTTGCAACTCCCTGATTCAAATATTTGAAATATTGAAGAGACTTTGCTATTTAAATTACGAATTTCAGAAAGGAACTAGGAAATATCTGAATGAAAAGTTTACCCTGTTTTCTAAATAAGTCTAACTGTCACACTATAAAGTGAAGCTTGCTCACTTGTTTGCTCACATACCTAAAAATCTTCCTTTAGGTATTATTTCTGGGGTGGGAAGCTCATCGGGGGTGGGGGGAGGGGGAGGAGGTGGAGGGGAAGATTGGGGCATTAAGAAGAAATTTGTTCTGGTATTTTGACATCACAAGTTACTCCAAAAGAAAAAAAAAAAAAAAAAAAAGAAGTACTGCCCCATTTGCAGCCCTTGTTTATTTTCCTGTCCTTCTCAAATTAACTCAGTTTAAGCAGCAGTGCATTCCCTTATGACATCCACTTCAGATTTCTTCAGCAAACTTTACATGACACTTTCTCTTTTCAATTTTTAGTGAAAAGGTAAAAAAAAAAAAATCCTGCATTAAAACCATGACTTATTTAGAACAGAGATGTTTCCAGTAAAATTTAATAGGAAAAGTATAAGCTTGATTATTATTAAGCCATGCATATAGTTATATACAGACACACAAGCACACGCACACACCCCTTTCTGTGTCTTGGAAAAATTGCAAAGGACAGATGGACTTGGGAGGGGTGTTTCACAAGTACTGCAAAAGGTCTTGTACTGCATTTGTTTACACCAAACAAAACAAAAAAAGAGGTGCCAGTAAACATGTGTATTTGGTACTAATAGCAGAAAGCTAACATATCCACAGTAACATAAAATAAATATGAAGAATATGATCTGCTGCAGCTTGTACTGCTCTTTATATCAGACCTATTTGATATAACTGCTTACAGCAATGTTTAATATTAGGTTATAGGGATCTCAGAAGGCAAAAGAGACAATAACAAGTGTTAAGAGTACAAAACTGGTTTGCAGTCAGAGGCGGCCATGGACAATCAGTTCCTGCACCCAGACTGAAGCTTGTGTAGAGACTGGGATTCAACACAAGGGAAAAGATTCCTAAAATAGCCTCAGCCCATTGTAGTACACAAAGCTTGATAAGGACTTCATCCTATCAAGTAAGGGGCAGAGCTGTGTTGAAGAGCGAGGTTAAACGCATTGTGTGAGTAACAGCATCTGAAAGCAATAAATCCCTTGAGGGATACTTTCAAGTAGCGTATCTCTGAAGAGGTAGTGCCCTTTGGGTACGTATGATGACCCTTTGAAGAGTCAGACTTTTCCTCCTTCCCAGAAGCCTTTCTAGCACTGTTGAGTGTAGGAGCAGATACCCATAACTCCCAGAGAGCCTGCATTTCAATGAATAGATCCCATTTAAGTATTATTTCAAAAACAAAGTTTACTGGCCAATTCCCAAACTCTTTCCTTCCACTTATCTCCCAGCAGCAAGGAGCTTGGTCCCCAACCATCCAGTAAGACCCTGGCAGTACTTGCCACTCCTTGAAGAAAGCACTGTTAGCACAAAGACAGGTACCTCTTTACAGCTATGGTTTCTTAGGAACAGAAATCTCCTTCTGCGCTTCTCTCTATCCCTTCCAGTGAACTTATATCTGTAAATATGTAATGAAGTTCTTATTGTGCTGTTTGAGAAGAAATTAGAGAATGACAAATTTACAAACCAGGTACCTACCTGTTCTGGGCAAATACAAGTATCCTTTCCTTCAGAAAAAAAGTACAATTGCCCAGCTCCCATCTTCTTGCTCTCGCTTTTGTTCTTCCCTCCCCAAATGATTTTCTTCCTATATTCCTCCTAGCTGCTGAGTCCTCAACTCAACTGTAACATCAGCATTCTCAGCACCATACAAAGATGACATACTTAACACGTCTAGCTGCCTGTGTTTGAAGCTGCTGCACCTGCAGCACACACACACTTGGATTTGGGTGTCAGGGTGCTGTGCATCCCAGATAGCAATTGTTCCATGTGAGAACCTCAGAGTGCTTTGTGATGCTCAACATATGAAAACATATGTGCTGCTTTTAATTTAAACTCAGCACGGTTTAGCTAACCATCAAATTCACAGGCAAAGTCATTTTTTCATATTTGGCAAGACTTATTTATGTAGTCAGTCAAATGTGTAAGTCAATTAGGGAAGGATCTAATTATCCCAGTTAGCAGCTGGATCCATTCTTCTCCATTTCTGTGGGGAAGAGCTTCCACCGAGCATGAATTCCCACACTGTGAGTAGGAGAGAGAGGCCTGAAAATTTTGCACTTTCACAGTGTACTCACTACTGACTTTCCTCAGAGCTTCTGAATTACAGCCTTCATCTGCAGGCTTTTTGAGGACAGGCTTCCTTTTTTTTTTTTTTTTTTTCCCTTTCTATTCATTTCTGGATAGATCATTTGAAATTGTGCAAAATCGTATTTCCCCAGGCAACACAGATAAATCAATATGCTCTCCACTCCCAATATTTTTGTACAATTCAACAATCCTCCACATTGCTATTGTGTTTTCACTTGAGAACATAAAACCACTTTTCAGTAATTATGCTGCTGCATTATTGTATAAGTTCTGCAGCAATATAAACCAAGGCATAGCAAAATTCATGGCATGTTCAGATTCACGGGGTGTATTAGGAGACATTAGACTTGTGTAACTCCCGTTGTGCTTGTAGTTCAGCTGAAGCAATTTTGCACATTGATACTAAACATGAGCTTCATTTTGCTTAAAGAACAAAAGGTGGGCAAAACTTGCGTGCCATGGTGATCTGACTAAGTGCAGAGAATCTGACAAAAAGTCATACAACTTCTGTATTTAGACATACTCTTAATGGCAAAGCTGTTACAAAAACCTGTAACCCCGGACGACTCTGTTCCCTCTTCTCTGAACTCAACATTCCCTATTTCAGCACAGGCCACATGTAACAAGAAGGAATAGCAAAGTTTGTACTGCTGCTGTGCATGATGAATTTGCATAATGTTACAGTATGCTAGACAAAATGATCCATTATTCATTGCAAAGGAATTATCCAGTCATTCAATATATGCCAACAGTCAGAGCAAAAATATCAGTATCAAAATTTCCTTAATCCAAATCACTATTAACTTCATTATGTTCTGTCACATCTTGAAGAAGCTGCATTTAATTTAATGAGCTGTTTCTATCCCCTAAGCAAAGAATTTTAGCAGCAGAATAACTGTAAGACAACTCAGAAGACCCTAAAGGGTTTTTGAAAGTTGCCATAACCACCCATACTGTATTATACCATTCAATTGCTACCATTCATTGAGCAATTTTTGTGATATCAGAGCTTTAAAAGGCTGCATGCTTGGGTTCATATACAAGACAAGATTGTGGTGTTTAGTATTTAAATGGGCAACAAGTACTTTAACAGGAACAGAGGTACAATATCTCATCTTTCACCTACTAATTTGCTCCCCAGTTTTCTTAACTTAATGACTGCACTGTCTTGCTAAGAAATCACAATTCATTGGTCTTTCCATGGAACAGCACCTGCTGTCAGTCTCCTCTACTGACTTTCTACTCCCAATTTTCCTCCATCTTTTTTCAGGCTTTCCTACTTTGTGCTTTCTCTCACTTAGTTTCCCCATAAATCCATTTGTTTACTTTACCTGCAACTAAAAAGCAGTCCATACATTTACTCGCTGTTGCTGAGTCCCCAAAGCAAACCAAACACAGAAAACCCTAAAGCGTAGTGCCATGAAGGTGCTTTTTAGACAATGACATCTTGGTATCTTGTAGGCTTGTTACTCTTGTGGAAGTCCCCTGGCAATAACTACACCTTACTCAAGTGACAAAGACATTAAAATCCTGTCTTTCCAGGAACATGCACAGAGCACTCCTCATCACTGGGTGTCAGCTGCAGCTTTGGTCTCTGACATACACCAAACAGAATTTAGCAACTGATAGGCAGAAGCCAATCCCCGTGGCCAAAGGGTTTAGGTTCTAATTACACCAATTCACTCTGATAACATTGAAAATAATACAGGATAGTGAAGGAAGTGTTCAGGAGCCAAAGCATTTGTGATCAAGTGACACACATGCTATAAAAAGGGTCTCATTTGCTCCAGTGAAGATGGAATCCAAGTATCAGAGGTAGCTTCATACCACAACTCATTTGAAGATACAATAAAGGAGCCCTATACTTATCTAATTTAAAAGTGTTTAGTGAGGGAAACTTTACGTTGGCTAAAAATAAGGAGTAGGATTCAGGTGCTTAAGCATAGGCATCTAGTGTCATTTTAGATGCACCCTGTTGTCTGAGACGTTTGCAGAATGATGTGGGATATGACTCAGGACTTATAGCAGACCTCTAAACAGGCACTAAATACCTATACTGAAATACCCAGAAACTTATCTCAAGATATGCAAAATGCACAATGATTGGAGTGAATGAGAAATGAGGAAAGCATTTTGTTTAAGAAAAATAAACAGATACATGCTTAGTTAAGGAATCTCCTCCTGCTTCACTGGCGGGGGGCATCATAGGCCATCATTGCAGATCAAGCAGTTTCTGCTCAGCAGATTACTAGCTTGAAGTCTTTCAAATTACATAATGGGTCAAAAAAAAAATGAGAAACCACTCATTCTATGCTGCAAGAACTCAAATTATCTTTCAGGTTTATGAACAAACGCTTAGAAGTCACTCATAATAATTTCATTGCTGCCATGAACAAGTAGGTCAGCTGATCGCTTTAAAAAAGTGTATTGATCATCATCAGACTCACCAAAACCTTATTTCCAAATCTCAGAAAACTTAATTGTAAAAGTTAATACATGTCATTTCTAGCATTACCTATTTCTGTTCATACTTAACAGACAACTAATCCTTTTTTTGTTGAAGGTGAGGCATGAGAAGGATTCACATGGCTATACATAATAATATCTTGCAGGAATAATAATGATGCTGAGAGCTAGAATTATGAATCCTAGGAAGGCTGGAGTACAACTTTGGGGCCTGATAAGCAGCAAGTATGAAACGGAGTAGCTGGAAGATTTCACAAGGTAACTAGTATCGTGCAGTGGCAAAGAGGAGGAGGATGGACATTAAATGAAAGCGATTAAAAAGCACTGAATTCAAATGTACGAGTATTATGCCCACACTGCAGGAGACAGCAGGAGGCAGTGAATCATCCAACATTTAAATCAACACCCCCTTAAAACAAAATGTATTCAGCTCAACGTGGGTATCTCCAGCGGGCTCCAAAAGTTCTGACAATGCGTGGCATGGGTTACTCACATATCACTTTGCCCATAACGCAACCACCATTTAGTAAGTAACTTGATTCAGAGACATAAGAGAGTTTCTGATGAATCATAAAATGCTCAGTGTCTGATTTAAGGGCTTTCTGTCACCACTGTCGATTTGCTAGTGCTAATTTTATGTAGAAAAGGGCTTTCAGGGACAGAATGGTGATAGGATGAGGGGTGGTGGGGAGGAAGAAAAGAGAAGGGAGAAACAAATTCAAGGGTCCTGGAAATGGACGGTGAAAGTGCCGTGGAAACAGCATGTATGTTTTCTGCGGTTTTGGGTTTTTTTAAAGAAGTGAATATTGAGGAGACATTAATCAGATTGTTAAAAACCTGGCAGAATAAATGTGTCAACAAAACTCCTTTTTTACTCACATTCTATTAAAACACTTTGAAGGATTTCTATGGAAACAGTAGGCTGTTACAATGGGAAATACCCAGCATAGCTGAAAATGTCAATCTTCCTTTCAGCAGTGGACTGGCCATAAATAGACATTCAGTGCAGCAAAATTGGTATCACTTGGAAGCAAAATCTCAAGTAAGGGAAGTGCAGCAATGCAGGAACACTTAAAATCCAAGACAAAGCACACAATTGCCTCTCGGAGTAGCAATAGCACCATGCTAACAATAAAATATTTAATTATACTTTTTTTTTTTTTTTTTTTGAAGAGTATATTTGGAGGTATCAGGATATAGCATCTATTTGGATATACCAGAATAGTTCCTGCTTCTAATATTTTTGCATTTGGAGATAACTCCTAGTGGCAGAAAAAGGGGTAGCTCACAGAGTGCTCGTTTTAATTATTTATCTTGTAAGTGATGACACTCCATATCACTCACAATCAGCAGTATTGCCTCTGCCTTATCTACTACCCACTCATGCCTTCTCTTCTGCTGTATCATGTTCAATGTCATATTTAATTCTCCTATATTCCTTTCCCAATGCCCAGAGAGGAGTTCTTATATGGATTTAAAAACAAAACCCTAAAACCACACTGTATGCTTTAAAAATGTGTAAACCAAGAAAGAGCTCTTGCTCTTTTCAGAAGGCCCTCAGTTACGCACACACCCCTTCCCACACTCTTCCCACACACACAGATCCTATGACTGGAATAGCTGCATCCTAAAGCATGAAATACTGTGAAGGCTCACTTTAAATCCTAGACCATTAATCTCACCAAAATCTTTAAATCTCTAAACCATATAAAAATGTCACGTTAACAATTTGCAATACACATTTCTGCTGCTTTTCACATACAAAGAAAATTAGCCCTCTTTCAGTACTCTACTTGTTTAGTAATGTATTTGAAAAGAGCGTTAGTCCTTATCACAGACATGCACTTTCAGTCACTTCCAACGAACAAAGCAGGTTCCAATATGCTTACATAAGTAAAGATTGCTTTCTATGCTTTACAAAAGGTTGCAAACACAGACATCATAAACATGCTTTTTACGAGTGCGTCTTAATTTCTGCCTCTGAAATTCTGGATGGCCATGACTTGCTGGTTTTGGACACAAATTGGGGTCAAAGGATTCTCTTGGTGGCAAACAGCAATTTGGATAAGATCAGGCAATGACTCATTGGTGATGTACGGGGTAGAAGCTACTGGTCTTGGCTACCATAATGCTGCTGTGTTAGATTGGTATCTCTGCTTCTCTTAATCATCAAACACATGAATAGCTGTCAAATAATAATAAAATTGCACTTCCCTCCCCCCCCATGTTTCTTATTTTCCAAGAAAGGAATGCTTTTCATATATGGGCGACAAAATCTGGAGGGCAATGACATAACTTGAATGAAATGTTGCCAGTTGCTTCTGATTGTTATTTGTTGACAAGTCCACTTATTTAAATGTGCCAAAGTAATAACAAGATGGAATTTAAGATAAGCATTCCAGAACATATTATTTAGGAATGCTGTGGGCAGCATGGTGTTTCATGCACTGTGTTGCCTGTTGTATCAGTAATGAGTTCATGACTAAATATGTTTTGGGCATTTGCCAAACTGATGGGATTGTGAAAGACTGAGGACTGCAAGAATGATGGCCTGGAACTACAGAGCCCAGCAAAGCAGAAGGTCTTTGCTAGACCAGTAGAGGATTTCTCAGTAATCATCTGTAAATTATGCAATTACAGCTGATTAGCATCAAACTCATGTGGACACACAGAGATTGAATAAACACTACACAATCACACTGCATAGAATAAGAGTACCCCACTGCATTAAAATAGGGCTTCAGCAATAAGGATGACATATCTACTCAGAAAGTAACTGTCTTACAAATAATATAATTTTTTCTTCTTGGAGTAAAATACAGTCTAGTCTCTCAAGCATGTCACACAAAGATAAAAAAAAAAAAAAAAAAAAAAAGTCAAACGCTTGGCATTCATAACCTACTTTAGAAAAAGTCCCAAAATTCAGATGCTTATGAAGAGACAGAACACCCTAATCTTGCAGTATCCAGCAAAACAAATCTCACAAGTACCAACTCTTTGTGAACTTTTTGGGAACTCTGCTTCTAGCTGCAACTAGAAACATTGGTTTAATTTTCAAAACCAGCTAGTGTCTTATGCTTGATTTGAAGAGGATGGAAAATTTCTAAAGGACAATACCTTCCAAAAACCCTTCTTCTTTGAGAACGCATTGAACTGGGTACCCCAAGTATGACCCATTTTTACATAACTAGTCTATTTTTAAAACTTGGGCTGCATTCTGATAGTCACTTGGAACACTGAGATTTTAAAGTATATTGAAAACTTAATCTTAAAACTATTAAAATCAGTCACTCGCAAGTAGGGAGGTTTTTTGGTGTCTTTTTGTTTGGGTTTTTTGGTTTTTTAACAAGTTAAGTAACTTGTACCATGGCTAAATTAGGAAATAGAGCAAATATGCAGTTTGAGGTATTTAAAAAAAAAAAAAAAATCACTGCATAAAATACTTCATATCATACAATCAAGGAAAATCATTAAGACTTCTGCCAAAAAGGAAAGAATAAAAAAATTCATCATTTTATCATTACTAGAACTGACAGAAAGTTCTGAAAGGTTCAGGTGGAGAAATAAATTTCTGCAGGAAAGTGAACACTGGATTCTTGACTTTTTACACAGAACTCCATCAGGTCCAGCCATTCTGAAAAACTAACACTGGGTGAATAACTACTCATCAGTATCAGAGACAGGTTCACAATTGACAATAACTTGCTCACGTCCAGAATGTAAAATCATTAAGTATAACAGCACCATGAAAATTTGTCCTGGATGAAAATCTCTTCATTTTATTGTAGGTTCAAGGAATAAAGGCATAAAGAAATTAACAAAGTAGTAACAGAATCATTTGTAAAGACTTCATCCTTTAGGGAATGAGTTTGAATCAGTTTTAGTGACCAAAAATAATAGCCAAGTGGTAATTGCTATAAAGATAGGTAATCACATTGTTCCTGAGATGACATATGACAGCACTCCGGACATCGCAAGGCTACCTGTGCTACATGATTTTGTTTCATTTCTTCTTGGCAATATCACGAGAAAAAGGAGGGTTTGAACGAATCACAGTGGATGTACTACCTCTTGGATTTCCATTCATTAAGAAGCACTGATATATCAACATGGTGAAAACTGCCTGCTTACAATTATATTATTTTCCCAAGTTGTCAACCTGACCCATTTCCCAAACCGTACACTAACTGCTTTTAAAACATCCTTTTGGCATGTGTGTTTCATTCTTAAAATCAAAGTATCTTTTTAAAAATGAAACCCTGAAGAACTTGATCTATTTTGAATTCTACTATTTTTTGAGATGGAATTACTGAATAAAAGTACTTGATTACATTACCAACCTTCATATGGATAAAAGAAAATTAATTAAAAGAAAGATATCTGTTCACAAAGACAAAACCAGCAATTGAATATCTTAGGGAGGGAGGGGGGGAGTTCTTTGAAGTACTTAGGACTTGTGTCAATTTGAGAGATACTTTAAAGTCATTCTTGTACAGCTGTACTAATGAAACCTGCATCCTATAGATGTGTCCCTTTTGTTCCCTGAAGATTTTCCCCTTGCATTAACCCACTTCCCTCCCATGTTGTCACTGATACCCTAGATGGTATCTCTTATCCATCAGAGATGACATGTCCTGCCACTTGTCCAGAGCGGTACCAGGGTCCGAAAGCCTTGCCAGACAGAGGCCACTCCTGCTCCTCCTGCTTCATCCTCACTGTGGCTTCCTTCAGGGCTCACTACCCAGATCAGCTGATCATGCTTAGAAATCTGCACAGACAGCCCCATCTTTGAGATGTCTATTTCCCTGCCAAGCCTGGCTGGACACGACCAAGAGTTAAATGACCAAAAGTGTGGCAGGAAGGGTGAAGGATGGGGGAGAGCTGGAAGCAGAGGGATCTGAAGACTGACAGGTACAGACAAACCAGTTAATTCTTGTCTCCTTACAAGAATAAGCAAATAAAAATTAGAAATCTAAACCAGTGAGGGAGTGGATCAGAAGATGCTGTAATTCATGTTACATGGACACAGTCTTATGGATACTTAGCTATAATACAGAAGAGGTGAAACACATTAATTAAGCCTGTGTTTCATCTTAAAAAAAAAAAAAAAAAAAAAAAAAAAAACGTGTTTTATATTAAAAAAAAAAAAAAAAAAAAAAAAAAAAAGCATGAATGAAAGATAATTTATATTTATCCAGTTCAATACGATGATATCCACTGCAACCCTAAAAGTTAGCTTTCCGTGAATTTATTTTAACTCACTAATAAAGGATTTCAATATTACTTGAGAACAAGACTGGAATTTTTACCTGTATTACTCAAAACTTGTTTCAGATACAGTTTGAGGTAAGGAATATTAATCAGGGTGTAGCTGAGTGATGTCGTGATTATCATGAGAGATGGGATTCAGTAAAATAGTTAATTGGAATTCAACATGGAATTGGGGCAGGATCTGAAGTCTCATTGCAATCGTTCTAAGACAGTTTGCGGATACATATGTGAAACTTCTGACAGCTGGGGTTTTTGGGGAAGTGTCCCTTTCATCAGTCAAAGACACTGTGCAGGAATCAATTAAATCTCAGTGCACTGTTCACCAGAGATGAAATACTGGAATATAAATCCCTCTGTATTCTCTTAAAAGTCTGGAACCAGTTCTCTATTCGTCTATTAGGTTCATGTCAGGCTTTCCTTCCTTGGTAAACATCCTCAGTGGTGTGCTTAGTAACCCAATTAAAAAAAAAAAAAAAAAAAAAATTCCAGTCTGCTTGCATGAGCATTGGAGAGCACTGAGTACAGGAATGTTGGAATGAAAAAATTGAGAGTATGAAGTAAGAGCATGAGAGGAGTGGCTACGCAAAAATACCAAAATCCAGTTCACCAGATGGCGTCAGAAGGAGAAAAAGAAGGGAAGAACAGGGAAAAATATTCCCAGTGGGGCTTTCTTGAAGATCTCATGCTGCCACTAGGAAGAATATTGCAAAATCCCACAAGGTCAGTGCAGAATTCCTATTGTTTCTGCCAATAGAAATGTGAATACGTATCCATGGGCAGGGCATGCACACTTAGAACAGGTGTTACACCAGTATTTTCAACACCATCTTCCTTCTCATCAGAGAGGTTAAAATGTTAAAGAAGGAAGAAAAAAAAATCCCACTTAAAAACACAAAGAAAAAAAACTCAAACCACACCACATTTAAAAGCCTGATTGACAAGAACAGTACATACTCTTCTAAAACTTTTGTTTGTTCACAGTTAATGGCTTAAACATTGTCACATAGGAGCTACTGCTACCATAAGGACCAGTTATAATTTTACCACAATTTTAATAAAAATAAATAGTCAAATCCTCCAAACCTTTTAGGTTGTAATCCAGGGAGGGAGACATTTTTCTTAATGGCATTCAAGCGGCTTTGCCAACATTGACTGTTTTTATAACACTGACCCCATTGTTGGCGATAATAAGTCTAGGGGAGAGACCTTGGGAGGTAAACCACACATTTATTTGGTCTTCAGGATTTACTGTGGTATTGGCTACTGAGTGATCTTTGTGAAACTCAGGGATGCAAAGTGCAGTGTTTACAAAGACCACTGCCAGAAGCTTGGACATGGCTTTCCTACTGTTACTTCTGGGACGCTTCTTGCACTTGGGCATTTGTCTCTTTGATTTTGCAGTCTTGACAATGTGTTTGGTGTTCAGCTTCCCAGCTTATTTTCTTGAGTTGGATTCAGCATGGTGTAGATGTGGTATTGAAGAAAGTGCTAATTGTGTTCAGGGTAGCCTGTCAAGTCCTGATGCTACAACAGCCCTGAGCTGGTTTACCAGCTTGGTTCTCGGACACAGGAGAACACGGCAAGAAAGACTGCCACTGCTGCAGGGATACCCTGCGAGGGAACGGGAGAGGAGTTGTCTCTAATGCTTATTTCACTGTCTAAATTAACTGCTTCTTTGGGGTTAACGGAATGAGACTGCTGAGCTCCAAAGGGGCTACCCTAGGTTTTGCATCGCTTTGCCCCTTCCTCCCTAGCTGCAGGGAATGTAGAGCTTGGGGCTGCATGGGACACGAGAGACAGAGGGAAATCCAGGCCTCCCGACAATCACCTATTTGCTTGCAAAATAATTATTAAGAGGTTATGGGACATCAGATGTATTTGAAGTAAAAATGTTGCACACACTGCATATTTACTGGCTTTCCCTGTTCACCCTTATGCAAGTCATTTTGGTTTTGTGAGTGACCATTAAGTGGGTGGTTTAGATTTCTGCTTTACAGGCTTCTCATTTTACTTCTCCCAAGTTATTCCTTTTGGGGAGGTATTGTCAAGCTTATCTAATCATGGTTGTTATAAACTTTATGATTCTTAAAGTATGGATCCTACAAAAAGGGAACTGCTTCAAGAATGACAATAGAAGTCAATAGTTCAGCTCTTGTTTTCAGACAATGATAGACTTCTCAGACAACTATCATTTAGGATTATATTTTCTGAGACTCTGGCTGCAGGTGATTACTTTTTTTTTTTTTTTTTTTTTTTTTTCTCCTTCCCTGAACAGTTCAGCCACTGTAAAAATAAATGAGAGAGGAAGGAAGTAAGGGGAGAGGAAATATAGGTCAAAGAGAAAAATTCTGCCCTAGGAAAAAGAAAAATCTCTTTTCTGTTTTAGAACTGTAAGATTTTCTAGAAGCGGCTAGAAAGAAGAAACCTGGGGTGGAAACAGTCCCCAGCCAAGTGCTTTCATCAATGCCATTTTATTTTGATTTTGACTAATTACAATGTTTTGAAAATCCGTACAGTAAAATAGGTGTGACTTAGACCTCTTCTCAGGAAAATCTCAAGTCCAGATAAACCTTGACTGTACAGGCACACATACATTTCTAACTTAGCAGCTTTGTGAATAATTTAGTAAGGATACATGGTAAAGGAGGTAAGAATTAGGCATTGCTTATGTGCAGATATGAGGCCTTGGGAACACCCCTTTGTACTCCACAATGGCTTGATTCCAATTCCATACATTGACATTTCCCTGTTCCTGAGGGATGCAACTGTTTTGCGGCCATCTCCACTTAAAATTGATTTCTTCAAGCTTTCATTAACACATACCAAACTTGGAAACAGCAGGATTTATTTTTTTTTTAATATATATATCTGTGAGTACTGTATACATAGTTAAAAAGTTAAGCCTGTCTGAATCTTAATCTCAAAGTTTATCAGCAGTTTTTTAAGATATTTCAAATTTCTCAGGCAATCTCGGGGAAGATCTTTTTTATGAAATATGAGTTTGAAAAACACACACTTTTTTCTGTATGGGAACGTGCTTATGGATTTTACATTAAGGCAAACCAGAAAGCTCTCAACTCCACAGGGATTAATAACCATACAAAATAATAGACTGTCATGTGTATATTATTTACATGACATAGTACTTTCCACTGAGACTCCCATCCCAGGAAGAAAACAGAACAAGTGCAAGTGAAATATTGTAGGAAAGAACACATGGCAGCTGAAGAGTAATAATTTCTAAAGCAAGAAAGATGAGAGTTATTAATCAAACTTGCTAGTTAGTCTCTTCCTCCCTCCCCACCCACTCCAAAATACACTAGCTGATAAACTAGTAGCATGTCAGCATAGAAAAGAGGCTTTCAAATGTTATCACTTAATAGGATATAGAAATGGATTTAGAAGAAAGTTTAAAAGGGCTTCAGTGAATGTAAGTTTCGCCAATTTACAGCTTCTTCCAGCCTTTCCACATATGGAAATTCACTTGGAAAGTTCCACAGATATAATTTTCACCCTCCTACACGTCACCTCTGATACAGCTCACAGTTCACAAGAATGCAAGGGACTAAATCCTTACCTGACATGGGTAATTGCAGACAGCCCAAACCAGAGCATATCTCCTTACCTTTGGGATTGCAGAAATTTGTACCCACTCACCCTACCCAGTGAGAAAGAACTGTTCAGAAGTATGCAGATGAGAAAAATGCCGTAAGACAAATGAGTTTGCAACCTCAGCTGGGCTGGCCATTTGCAGCAGTAGAAAAGCACTAGAGCTGAATTATGGCACTATGATTTGTTCACTACTGTGCTACAAACTCTTAAAGCAGCCCAAGGAGAAAAGAGGACAGGCTCTCTGCTTAGTTTTCCTAGGACAGTAATAACATGAACAGCAAAAGCCAACAGATAAATTTTGCTTCAGGCTTTTTGTTCATGTAAGGTTTTTGTTCTTCTAATGCTGATTTTTCCACTTGATACTCAGTCATACCATCTTATCATCATTCACTACCATTCATATATCAGTATCTATCCATCCCAAGAAATGCTAGTTACAGCTATCCTTTTTTTTTTTTTTTTTTTTTTTTTTTTTTTTTTTTTTTAAAAAAAAAAAAAAAAAAAAAAGATGGACTGACCATATTTGTTTTTGATTACTGGTCTTTGAACTTATTTTATTTAAGTGCGGTCATCTTCTGAATATATCACTCCATAAATATGTCACAGTAGGGTTTCATGTTTACTGTTTCTCAATGACTTCCAGATCAAATTTATTCAGTTTGAAACCAAAAAGATGGTACATGTGCTTGGTTTTGGGCTGGGGTTTGTTTTGCTTTTTCTTTTTAAGCGTAGAGGGAGGGAATGGAGACAGAAGCAAGGTTAACCAGTATTACGCTGTCAGCCGTGTCTCTGGAAGTTAGGCTGGCTCTTGCATCCTCTCCATCGCCAGTAACAAAGATTTTGCAACTGAGATTTCACTAACAAATCCATTTATGACATGAGAGACAGGATAGCGTATACTTTGCTTCCCATAGCCCTGCTGGTGCTCCACTGGCACAAGGATCGAAAAGTAATGACAAACTTACTCTTGTAAGCAAAACAAAGTGGTAATACACAAAGGGAACAGATCTGTTAACTAAGAACATGCCATTTTCACATAGTCACTTTTCTGACTGTAACCGCACTTCACAGTCCAGGCATGGTTCTGTTTTCCTCTGCTGTGGCACAGCAGATGTGAAGCATTTAAAACCTTTTAACAGGACTCAACCTAAGGCTAAATGACAAAACCTTGAGAACATAATCCTTAAATTTACATTACTGGCATTTCGACTGCTCTGTGACAGAGTCAAAAATCTTGATAAATCAAAATTCTCACACTGAAAAAAACCCCTACAACACAGAGCTATGACTCATCTAATGGTAAGAGAGGCAGATGTCTCCGTGAAGTCCTGTTTTGAACAATAAAAGTTTTAAAGATGCAATTTAAAAAATACCTCAGCTTCCCATCTGTATCTGCCCACCACAGTATACTGGAGGAGGAGACAATATACAGGGTTTGTTTTCTGGGAAATCTCAGCTGCCTCTCTGCTGATATGCATGTTTCTTCAGTCTTTGGTTCAGGGTGAAGACTGCCTCCCCTTAGAAGTGTCATGTGTTACATTTTTCTTATGAAGTGAGCCAGTGAAACGTGGGACACCTGAGAAGCTGGCTGCATCTTGCTATGGCAAATATTCAAAAAAGGGGCTTCTACAGGAAAAGGAAATAGGCAAATGAGAAGAATGTCCCTCTATCTGCTAGAATAAAATACAAGAGACTGGTTTAGGGTTCCAACAGCCATTTTTCTTGGCCTAGCAGTATACCTCTGTCACTGCAATCATCCTGGGTTAGTCTGTGACAGCTACTCTTTTTTAAAGGTAATAATCCTAGAATCCCATTTTACAACACACCCTGGGGACATAAATCAAACTATCCATATTTTGCAGTAGTTTCTTGGCATGATCCATGTGGTAATTAAAAAAACCTTTAATGGAAATTGCTGCCACAGTTTTCATGCTTCCCTAATCCAGCTATGGATCTGCAGCACCTCCAGGCACCTGTCTTGTTCTCATAATATAAAACCAAAAATACCATGGCAGGGCTTGAGAGGATGTCTGAAGATGATGAGCACATAGAAATGAATGCCCCTATGAAAACTTGGCTGGTGCTTGGCTTTTCTGTTGTTGTTTATTTATCTAACCATTCTTTTACCAGGAAATATCACAAGGATAAATGAAGTCTTCTTTTGCAAAGACATCCAAGGTCAACTAGCGCTAAGTGATTTTAACACAAAATTAATTAAAACAAAAACATTTAAACACTATAATTCTAAACATGGCCTTCAGCTATATACATGCCAAGCTACAGCAATTGCAATGCAATAAATCAGTGAGAGATATATACTAACAATGTAAAAACCTGATTTTTGGCAGGGCAAGGGCAAAGCTCTCTTAAATATTTTGAAATTGCAGTCTTGAAATGATCAATTATCAACAGACAGCTGCATGAGGGTTTTTTTGTTTGTTTTGTTTTTAATGAAATTTAGCCCTTCGTTGCTGTACTTGGGAGATGGTAACTAACATTTGTTTGGTTCTGACTTCAATAACCCAATATGATATTTTAAAGTTTTCAAATTCTCATCCCGTCCTATTGCCTAATTTTTTCTTCACCCTAGTACTACTCATATCAAAACTTTCAATGGGAAAAGTACTCAATATCCTCCTAAACTAAGCTGCTTATCAGTTTTATGAAGATGGAAAATTCCAAACAATGGTATATACTGTTCTATGAATACAAAATTCAATGTGTTCCTTTTGTATTGGATACAAAACTCTTTAGCCCATTCCAAGGAGAAACTTCACCACACAATAATACCTGGACTAGCAGTATTCAATAAGCCTTTTTTTTAATGTAGTATCATTCTGGGGAGCTGCTTGAACATAGGGGGAAAGAACATACAGTTATACCTACCTCTATTTTTCCAGTGTATTGCACTTTTGCAATTAGTGGCACAGTTCACGCCAGTTTGCTGCCCATCAAAGTGCACTGAAGTACGAAATAACAAATCACCCTCCGTCTCGCACTTTCCCTCTGGAGGGCTGCAGTTTCAGAGTTTATATCTCTACTGAGAAACATACTCCAGCTGTATACCTGTTCTTTAATACTAATGCTTATCCATCTGGTGGTAGACACGGTCTCTGCTTTTCCACCTCTATGGAATATGAACACAACCAAATTCACCAAAAATCAACCTGACTGACACCAGCCTCAGCCCATCTTTCAGGCTCTCAGAGGTTCACTCTGCATGTGGCATGGCCTCTCTGTCCAGCTCTCTAAGGTGACACTGGTGCTGCCTGGACCCCTGTTCCCTTTAGCAAGACTCTGGCTGCTCACTGTCAGCTCTGGAGGAACATGACAAGCTGCAGCAGGCCCAGGAAGCAGCAGCTGTTGACCTCCTGCCTCTGCAGGTGAGGTGGCTGTGAATCCCCAAGCATGCCTGGCCCCGAGGTGCCAGCTTGTTCGTGCCTGGGCTGTCTTTGAAGCCTACAGCCAAGTTACAGAAGAGGTCACCTTTTCCCTGGGATTTCCCAGAGCTACCTCAGGTCTACTGCTGTTTCCCTGGGTTTTATCACCCAGGGTGGGGAAGGGTGCTCACCAGGAAGCCCCTATCCTGTCAGACACGCTTCAGCTTATGGTGCACTGGAGCTCTGGCTCAGCACAAGCTGAGGATGATAGGCAATGTTTGCAGAGGGCTTTACAAAAGGACAGTAGAAGTCAGACAATTACATAGTTAAAATCAATAGCCTTCGCTCAAGACTATTTTATGTTTATTTGTTTTAAAACTCCAGCAACATGCATTCCTCAAAAATAAATTTCTGGTGTTATTCATTTGCTGAATCTGCCTCTATTTTATTTGAAACAACAGATAAGACATAAAGCAAGTGGCAGGCAATTTAACCTTCCTCATCAGACAAATACTGTTTATCTTATCATGTAAATTATGAAAATAGGCCTAGAGGATTTGGCACAGGAAACCTAACATACAATAGGTTAAATAAAGCTTTAGGAGAAAATGCCAAGCAGTCTGTCATTAAGACAAAGGGGTGAAAGGTTGGACAACGTGTATTTGAACCACCAGTGTCCATTCTGAGACTGACTAACAGAAGCTTTATAACAATTTATTGCTGTCTTTCTCTGATGTTATACTGGTAAAATATGGAAAACTGAAATTCTGAAGTTTCTGGAAATCCTGATTTTATTTTTGTTAAAATAAATGGCACTTGACATCTCTTTCTTTGAATAAGGGATGTGTGAATTAATCATGCTCATTTTTCAAACCCTCTGACACCACTAGTTTAAATAAAGTGGCACTGGTCTCTAATTACTATCAAAAGAACATACGAAAAATGGGATGATCAAGACATCATGGTACAAGAAATAAATCATTTACAATGTAATCAGAGCACAGCAGATAGCATATAAAAGGAATATAGGGTAAAATAGGTGGAAAGAGAGAGTGAGAACAATTTCGGTGAGAGCAGAACTGAAAAGACATCTGTATCATCCACTTGTGACTGAGTCAGCATATGGCCCCTGATTAAATTCCTAAAATAATACTAACAACACTGTACTTGTTCCTTGCATTGCTGTTATGACAAACAGTCCTGGCATGAACCATGACTATGAGGCCCACCCTCAACCCTAACCTGTCTTAAACAAAGTTACAATACACCTTGCAGGCACTTGACACACTTACATTCTCCACTTTATTTTCAAAACCTGCTGCCTGAACATGTGCAGCCTTACAAAAGGGCAGCTGCAAGCTTCTCAGCCACGTAGGCAACACCAAATTTTGCCATCCTGTGGGTGAAGAATCAGACAAATACCTCAAGGCACCAAATAGGACTGGATGCATCGGCAGCCAGGACACACGGCTACTCAAGACCAAGGCCATGCAGCTCGCTCTCTTGCATGGACCTAGGCCATCCAATAAGGACAGGGAGCAACTCATTACCATTGTGATTTTGCTGCCTTCATGAGACTGCTTTCCTTAAACTAGTGCCCACCTTGCTTGAGCCTAAAGAAAGACCTGCCATACAGTTATTTTTCCTAAGAAGTAAGACAAAGTACTGGCAGTTGAGTGTGTTTTGTATTACCTTTAGCAAACACCATCTCAGAGCAAAAAGCCTCCAAGCCATTCTGAGACCTTAAAATGTAAGAAAATTCTCTGTATCCAAAGCCAAAGGGCCAGAGTGAAAAAGGGAGAACCCATACTCATCAAGTGAGGGGTAATGCTAAGCTTCAGTCAATGCAATTATGTTCCCTGCTACTGCTGTGAGACTTGCAGGACAGTGGCTCTGTCTTGCAGGATTGCTGCAGCAGCCTGGCTGCAACAGGCAGCTGTGAAGAAGCAGCCCTTGGTGCGGAGGCGGACCGACAGGTACAACACTCCCTCCATATAGGTTAGAGAACACTGACCAGCTGGGGCGGCCAAGAAGCTGTCATAATGTTATCGGCCAGTGTACCATGCTGGGCACGTAGAGATTCGAAACCACAGATGGCTAACTTCACTTCCTGCCAGACATTTATTTTGCAATACAACAAATGAAAACAGGCCTTTGCATGACAAATGCCATATTTCACGAATCTGAGAACACAAAAGCAATCAATTTGTTGACTTTTTTTTTTTTAAAAAAAAATATAGTTTTGGCTAATACTTGCACATAAGCAGAAAGCATGATGTTCAAATCACATTACCTTAGAAAAGCAGTAGGACAGCACAGGTCACAGCAGTGATGCTACTACAAAGGGGGTTTTCAGGCATCTTGAGGTGATCCATGCCAAGCTGCAGAGGTGGGCAGGCATATGATAGACTCTTCCTGTGGGTTCATGTTAGTCTGCAGCAGAATAAAGGCAGACTCATAACTGGAATGCTTCTCCTAGTATCCCTATACCTGCATAAATATTGCTTATAAAATGCAAAACGGGAAATTGAACTGCCCGTAGTTAACATAGTCTCACTACTCCCATACACACTAGGGTTTTGATGTGGTACTGACTTAGAGGAAACCATTGCCATAAACTCATTTCACAGATGAGTAAACAAAGAGATTATCATCATTTCATTTGATGTTGGTAATTAAAGGTTTTGAAAAATAAAATGAAAGACAACCCTCCCTTGCAGTTTCGAGACTAAGTAAAAGTATACATAGTTTTACAATACATATACTTAAAATGGCAAGACTTCATCTCCTAAGCATTTATTTCATATATAATTTATGTAGATATACTGTACTGTGGGTTTTTTAGTATAGCTAATGTTTGGTCAGAGAGGTCTTTAAATGTAGTAAAACAAAAGGAAACAAACTGGACACCACGTGCAAAATTCACAGTTCACACTGTCTTAACCCTTTGGTCCTGTACCCTCCCCTCTACAATTTAATCTGGCGCTATCAGTTTTTATCTGAAAGGGCCAGCAAACAATTTTTTTTTCATAGCAGTTGACACAAGCACATCCAATACAGTACACCGATGGAGCCATATAAAAAAGATTCCACATGCTTAGGGGCAGAGGTTGCGTGTGAAATGAAAAAGTTATGTTGTCTACTTTTCCATAGCTTGTAAATGGTCTAAGTAATTATTATATGTATTTATTTTATTAAAAGGAGAGGCATTTTTGGTTTGATTTCTTTGCTCTGATTCCACTTATTACCGCTGTCTTTGAAACTCCACAGACACTGCATTTCTTTTACTGACTGGACATTTCTGAAATAGTACCACTATCAGGTAGATCAGATTGTTGGCAAAAGCTTTGGCACCGAAGAGACTCAACAAATAAATTTCATCACACTGACCCTGTACTAAACAGCAACTTTATGTGGATAACCTCATGGGAATGGAAGTTGAGAAAGAACTATTTCAAGGCCGCCAATAACTTAATCTCTGTTCACTTCATAATGCAAAGCCATTTCTGTTTCCTTTGCTCACAGTGCTAAAGAGTTTCTGGGATACTGTAATCCTCATAAGGTGCAGACAGCAATGTGGGGGGTAGGGGTTTGCAGGACGGAGAGGAGATCCCACTCAAATTATGCCCCATTTAAAAAAAAAAAAAAAAAAAAAAGAAAAGAAAAAAAGAAAAAAGAAAAATAAATAAAAAGCCAAGTTTTTCATCTTGGAAATTCTCAGCCTCAGTTACGTGAGTGCAAAAAGTAACTTTATTTGAAGAACTAACACTCACTTCTTTGTTAAGAAAACTTAGGGCACCACCCAGCAGACATGAAGGCTCCTATGTTATCAGCAAACTATTTCCTGGGTATATGTTCACCCTTTCCACGCAGCTTGCTTATTTTTTCAACCAAAAAAAAAAGGGGGGCGGGGGGGGCGGTAGAGAAAAAAGGCAGTGCAAACAAATTCTGTAACACTGCTGAATGATCTGTGTTTTGCTGCAACAACTACTATATTGATGTAATGGAAATTTCATAGGTGTCCAGCTTTGCAGAAACGGAATTGGAAAGGCGCCAAGGGGAACCCTAGTGCAGCCCCACATGTTCTTTCCAAGGCGAAAGGGCTCTGCACAGCGCTGCTGCCTGCCGTCACCTGAGCACAGGCTGTAAGAGGCAGAGACAACACCCGCAGCTGAGCAGAATAACGGGTGGAAGAATATGAATCCCCATTTTCCCGTTAATGGTTAACCTGCACCCTTATCCACACACATAACACCAGTTACTCTGCAAATGTAGCATTGCAAGCTTGAGGTCTGCGGAGGAATAAGCTTGAATGATTATGCTCTCTGTCCATCTGCCTCTCCTCCCAGTTTTGAACCTATATGCTGGTTTGAACTACGTTTGACGGGGTGGGTGAAGGTAGGACTTGCAAAGATAACGAGGTTCCCATAGATGGCTGGAAAGCCAAGGATGGAAGGAGAGCAGGAGGACAGCCTGGTCATGCCTCCACAGCAGGGACACCCAGAGCAGCTCCCAGTAGCTTTTTCCCCGCATACTTTTCTGCACCCACACATCACCAACCAGAGGACCCACCAGCACTTGATGCCTCGCACCCAACGGGGAAGCACACAAGGATGCTGAAGAGATGGGGGAAGGAAAGGGGGATACACAGGGGTTAATGCTGGGGTGTATCCAAAGGGAATTGGATGTACTGTGGGAGAGCCTATCAGGAGCACAGGGGAAGGGAGCCAGGTTATTGCTGTGGGCAACTGGGGCAAAACATAGCTGTCCTTAGTGCCACAGTTTATGGAACAAATTGTGCTCTTACTGGGTTCCCCTTCTCCCCCA
>KL256452.1:0-83411 GCA_000699545.1 Podiceps cristatus | reverse complement strand
TGGTGGGAAAGATTATACAACATCTGAAATCAATAGCAGAAATCACGTGCAGGAAAGTATTCCTTTCTGCAATCCTAAGAGTCATCTCAAGTAACAAATCAGACTGTGATATGGCAAAAACTTCAATCCTGAAGATCAGAGTTGCTTGGCCTTATAATATTGTCACATGTAGCAGGATGGAGTGGGCTTCACCACCCAGTGTGGTTGTACAATGCTTGTCAGAGGGCTGCAATGCTCAGGAATCCTCTGCCTGCCCCAGCCCCAAAATTGTGGCTCGCTGTCTCCATAGCAGTGTCTAGCAGCATAACCCAGTAGTTCGCTGGGTCCCTCTACACTTCTGTACATGAATCTCATTGTTTCCCAGGAAAAGGAAGCGGAAAGCCAGCACCTGCCGGCAGCAAGACACCGCAGTCACCTCTGCTGACTTCAGATTGAGCCCACTGGAGTGACAGAGCCAAACCTCCATGGAGGGGCTGGGCCTCAGGCGTCAGTGAGCTGCAGGCTCACAGCTACAGAACGCTATAAGGAGTAATATTAATACAGAAACCAGGTGGTGCACAACTTTTTCACTTGTGCTGTTTTGCCTTTGGGGGGAGGGGGAGTATTGAGAAAGACGATGACCTCTATCCCCTGCTACTTTGACTAAATCTTCAGTACTAACTTTTGACTTCTTTTAAAATACAATGCACTTTTTCATGAAGTTGCCCTTGGAAATAAGCCGTACCGAATGTTAGTGTATCGAGATACAGTACAGTGTATAGGATATGTTAGCTTCTATAGGTCTGGAAGAAGAGTCTTGTGAGAGGAAGCTTTTTTCAACTAAAAGTTTAGTCTATGGATTTCGCAGATTTAACTAGCAGCAGCCAGCCATGGCCTTGTTATTTCATCAAGTCAGAGCTTTAAACACACCTTTGCATTTCACCAAGTTTTGTCCTTGAGAAAGTCAGGTGCACATGGCTTGTGTATCCAGACATTTAACCAGATACCCAGTCCAAATGCAAGAAAAACAAAGGGCTGTTGTGATGGGACAAATGCTTCCCTCTGCAGCCAGCATTTGCAGTTTCACTCTCTTTGTCTCCCAGTTCATTGCCCCGGTAAGGTGTCTAGCAGCCGACTAATGCAGCCCAAAATTTAAGAGAGCCTGCAAACGCCAAGTTAGCTTTACTTGCACATTTAGTGAAAGAAGAGCCCAGGCATCTTGCCATGCTAAAGTAAAGTAGCAGAACAAAACAATAACAGAGTTTAAAAGTTTATCTTCTGGAAGCCTTTTGCATCATCGAGTATGCCTTTTTATTTCAGGGCCTTTTAAGCTGGCCTTGTCAGGCTAGAAAGACCTCTGCACAGTCAAGAAAATACTCTCTCATAAGTCCCCGAGATATGATAAGGCTGCAAATCCCAGGTCTTAAAGAAACAATGACAGCAAAAGACCAAACAAGTGACAGAACAGAAGACTGGGATCAGAAGAATAGCTATGAGGTAAAATTGCAATGGTTTACATTTTTTAAGTATCAGAGAAAACACTCAATTGCAAGAATGATTTTCATGTTTGTTTTTTAGCACCCCACCTTTCCAAGACAGCTTCCCCCCATCTGCTAACCCCCACCCCCATTTTGGCTACTATGGGCAAGGATTTTTCCCCTCAACTATTTACTCTTTCACCGAGTCTTCAGTAGAATGTCAGCAAACAATTGTCATTTGGTATCTATAAAAGATAATACAGGTGGAAAGGGGAATACTGAAATCCAACACCTCCCTGTTAAAACCTACTGTACTATCAACACCAGATAAACTTCCTTTTCTCTGCCAGAAACCTGACCTTGTAAACACACTTAACTAGGATAATGCTAAGGGAATACCTATCCAGCTTATTTGGCTAAGTTATCAGCAGGTCTTCCTCTCAGAAGACAGAAGATTTCTGGAAGGTAAATACCTGACCCAACTTTGCAACGGCACGTTAAGAAAGCTTTTCCCTGGATTTCGGTATGAAATGGGTGAGGTTGCAAGACAGTTGTAACAGGTCCTGCTCTGAAGTGCTGGACACAAAACAGCAATAAGGTCAGGGTGGTATATTTACCCTGAACCAAGTAATTTGAAAGAAATCACCTTTACCTAGCTTTCTCAGCCCACCACATGCTCAAGCATTCACTTTGTCTTTTCAATTTGGAAATAAATTATTATTGGAAATTTGAGGTGAATCTGTTAATTACAAGATTATTTAAGAATAAATTAAGGAAACTGATTAAAAACTAGGTGAAATTCAAACCAACTAAAATCAAAATACTACTATGCTGTATTTTTGCTTATATTTTAGTTAACTAGTCAAGTAAACACTTCGTCACCACCCCCACCCCCCACCCCCTTTTTTTTTTTTTTTTTAATACTGAATCTTCAAATCACCTGAAAAGAAAGGAGGTGCTCATGAAGACAATTTTGGTAATCAAACCCAGCTCATGCAGCTTCTGTTCATGTAAATATGCTACTTTCACAAATGCGGTGTCAGTAGCATTTCACAAATAAGTGTTTGACTAAAATCTAGCAATATTTTTTTTTTAAAAGTAACTCTCAGAAGTTTGTTGAGGAAAGAATTATGTTCAACAGACCATTTTTAAAATTTACCTCAATCACATGAACAGTCACACCGAAATCACAGGAACCACCTGCGTCAGCAAGAAAAGTAGCATTTGGCCCTGAATGATTCAACTAAACTCCGTGCTGTTGACTTAAATTCTACATGTAATTCAAGTTGGGCACTACTGCTGTGTTGTTTCAACAGAGGCTGTTTAACATCTCAGAAACATCTGGACCACAACAATGTCACTATTAGACAACTTCTGCTTTTTACATGCTTTATATATTTTCAGGGAGGAAAACTGCTGTAAAATAACTTTTTTCTTCTTCTTTCTGTTCTAAGCTTTAAAATGAATTGAGGTCCCACTAATTTGAGTATAGAGGTTTGATGTATAAATCTTAAATATGATAAATGACCAACAGAAAATTAAAGGTCTACTGCTACAGCACTGCCAAACCTAAAACGATGTAAGATTGTGAACCAGAACATCCACATGCAGTCCCCAAAACTGTGTTCTGAAATATAAAAAAGCTCCAATAATCTTTTCATCTCACACAAAGATGTATGCAGGTCAGATTTTAAAGAGCTGGAATCAGTGTATGCAAAGCCTGGAAGTAATATACATGTTTGACAAGGAACTTTGAAATGTCCCTTGATGGAGTTTTCTCTGGCCTGGTCTGCTTGCACAGATGTTCTACCTGGTACCTCTTTTCTGCCTCCTGGGCACCTCCTTTACATAGCATGACCATACCTGTGCTTTGCTTTTCTCACTGTTACTCGAGATACCACTTTGAGCAAATGAGGAAGTCAGCACATCTTAATCAGCTTTAGCTACAATGGAGTGCAGTAACACACATTGACAGAGAAGAAATGATAACAGATATTTATCAAGCCCCTGCTTTACTCCCACATCTTTCCCTCACCACCTGCTAAGTACCAGCTCTTTTGGGGAGCTCCTGCAAAATCCAGCAGAGGTGAAGGAGACTGTTACTGCCATATTGACATTTCTCTCTCCTCTGCCCCTGAGACCAGGGGAAAGTCTGGAGCAAGGAAGACTTACCCTCAGTGGAGGAGGATCAGGTTAGGAAGCACTTAAACTGGACATACAGAAGTCCACGGGGCCTGAAAGGTTGCTCCCATGAGTGCCAATACCATTGCAAGACCACTCTCAATTATCTTTTAATAGTCATGGAGACTGGAGAGGTTCACAAAGAACAAAAGAAAGAAAGTGCTACTCCTATCTCCAAGAAGGAAGATAAGGAAGATCCGGGGAACTAAAGGCTGGTCAGCCTCACCTCAGTGCTTCCCCCTGCCCAGAAAACCTGTAATGAAATCTGTAACATTAGTATGGCAGGATATAGCTCTTCTAACTCACCAGACCCAGCAGGGCTGCCTCCCCCTCCATTTTCCCTTCACCAAATCTTAGCTTTTTCCCCTTTATTGAAATCCGTGTTAGCAATTTCACAAATTACTGGTATAAAAAACTGGATTCACATTTATTTTAGTTATCCTGGACTGCTGAAGGCAATGAAATTATGTCCAGAGTATGTGTTGTGCATGTGTTCAAGCCTTGCTATTTAGAAGAAACCAGCTCCTGCTTCTCCATGAAAGGATAAGAAATTCCCACTGAATTCAAAATGATGCTGCAGGTTGAACAGCATTAAAGACCAACCAGTGAAACAAGCAAAGAGACTACTTTTATAGCTGGATTTCTTCAGACAGCTTTTTAAGAAATCCCAGAGGCAAAGCAACTGAATAATATATAAAGCAGCATTACAAGACAAGAACAAGAATTTAAAACTTCTTTCAAAATACCAAGTGGTTAAAGGCCCTGAGTAAAAGTTGGAAAAAAAAAAAAAATCCTTATTGTAAAGGTCATAGGCAAAACTTGGTAATTCTTGCTTTTCAACAATCTTCTTTATAAGCTATCAATTCTGAGACATGCTATACCCAGGAAGTAATATGTTAAATATTTGCACCGTTTCCTGAATTTTTTACATACCAACCCAGCCACTACTTTTAGATGAAGATTACAATGTATTTTACACACTGTGTCTTTTGATATTCATCTGGAACTTGGACAGAACTTCATTTTGAATTTTGTATTATCATAAATGTTGTCATGTACGTACAAATCATAAAACCAAAACAAAACCATCACCCAACAAACAAAAGGGGTAATGGCACACATATTTCAATGTCGCAGTGCAGATTATCGTGTAAAAGCCATTGCAAGCCATAGAAGGTAATATTAACAAGTATAAAAAGTAAAAAAATTTAAATATTTTATTAAAAGGACTTGAAAAAATAATAATGTGAATAATGTCATATTGTATTGGTCTTCTTGACTAAAAAAAGTCAGTAAATAAAAGCAGTACAGTATTTACAAAGCAGGTGCTGAGCAGGACGCAACCAGAGTCTTTTACACTTAGGAACAAAGTTACAATAGCGAAGAAGATCAGCAATTGGTTTCAGTTTGATATATGTATTATGATTTAGAAGTATCATGTAATGGTAAATATGTAAGGAAAAAATCTGTTATGTGTTTAGCTGTAACATTGGTGTTGGAATCCATTCAGAGACAACTATATTTGCAGCAGCCAGATCCATTGTTTTGTTACTTCTTGCAAGAAGAGCACAGCTAGTCACTGCAAAGTTAATATTCCTTTTCTCCTAATAGATTGTGTAAACCGACATACTGTAATACCCAGAAATACCACCTGGGGAAAAGGACAGCTGCAGAAAAGAACTGCTTGGTACTTTTGATGCTTCGCAGTATTGTGGAATTTGCCTTTTTGAACAGGCCAGTGTTTCTATATTCAAAATACTATTATGTAGGTTACTTTCAGTTTCAGAAAACCTCTTTTTTTTTTTTTTTTTTTTTTTTTTTTTGTACTATTAGCATCAGACATTACAAGTTGGCAGTCTGAAGAAACAGAGCTAGTGAAAAATGTTTCAGTGTAACAAATTTTCATGGAAAAAAATGGAGTAAGTTAATTGAAGCTGAAACACACTGTGGGAACATACAAGTTCTCATGGGATTTTCTAAGAAAAAACACTCTTCGATTCCCAGTGTGAAACTGTGAGGACAAAGGACACCAACAGCTCACAGGTGGTTACAGTGCTCATTGGGGATGCTAGACCTGGCTTGAGAGCTCGTTTTCATGTAGTTACTCACATCCTACATAAGACTTAAATTCATTCCATACTGAGGGCAGTTGCTCTCACTGCAGCTGCCCAGCTTCACATAAAAAAAATATAAAGTGCCATGGAAGACCTCCCATAGCTGCAAAGAAGAGCCTGGGAGAGATCTACCCCGGAAGAGCCTTCATGAGGCTGCTGAAAGATAGCACAGAGCTGGATATGTGCCCCAAGCACAGGGGTGTTGGCTGGTCTACGTGTTTGTGCTAGCACACAAGTACACCCACACTCTCTTTACAAGATGGAAAACTTCTAAAGTTGTTTCCCATCCTCCCCATGCAACAGCAACTTTTCTGATTACATGAAAATTTTCACAGAACAGAAAATATATTTGCTACCCAGCTCTCAATAATTATTATTTTTTTTTCCACAGCTAATACAATCATTGCTGAAAACTATTATTTGTACAAACAGTTCCTAGTCCTGTAACTAGCATCAGTGCAATCTGTGGTACTACATTCCCAAGTAAGGACAGTTTTCGTGAGCAATGGCCAGAGGAATGGGGGCTGATGTGTACATTTTGTACGTGCAGCCAGAACCTTCCAACAAACACGTTTTATAAATAAAAATAATCAAATATCATTTCCCAAAGTGGGTAATTTGGGATAAAGTTAATAAAAACTTACTCCTACTTCACTGTTCAATATTCTTTACTTTGTAAAGAACTGCCCCGAATTTCTTTTCAGCTTGTTCTGACCATCCTTGCCCCCCCTGCCCCCCCAAGAATTTAAATAGCAGCTCCTCATTCCTCACTGCTACTATTACATCAGAAAATGTATATTCTGACTCTTTTCATATGGCTCAGCAGACAGAAATACCAAAAAAAAGTCTTTACAAGGAACAATCTTGTGTTGGCAGGAAAATTGACAAGATGACCTAATAGGTCTTTTTCATCTCTAATTTCCCCAAGTCTGCTACTCCTGTGGGGAAAAATTACTTGTCAGCAAACTTATTATAGAAGAAAATATCACAGTAAAAATAGTCACAGAAACTAGCCCACCAATTCCTTGATGTAAGATACGAATATATTTATTCTTGTGACAGTTGCTTATTCCTAACTGAGAAAAACATGTTCCCAGATTCTGTACAGCAGTTGAAAATCTCAAGTAGCACCGGAAACCAAATAAGAATGTTACAAAGCAATTCTTAAATACACAGGAAGTTAAAGAGGTTCAATCAAGCCTCTGTTTATTTACCTACACAGTACATTTTTTTATGCTGTCTTGAAAAATGGATATACTTTGTAGAGACGTGGAATTTGAAGAATAAAGAACAATGCCATTTTTTTTTTCAATTCTCATATGCATTATCTTTTTTTTTTAGGCTAGTGTCAGCCTAGTGCCTCCACCAATAATTCTATCTTTTCCTCAATTCAGACAAATTTTAAAAGGCAAATCAACTGAACAGTAGGAAATACCTAAAAAGATGTCTTTGTTTCAGACAAACATTTAATTGGGAGCCTGCATTTAGCAATGTAAAAGGCCCAAGAAAGGGCTTCCAAAGACAGGTCCTGCCACTAATGCTGCTCTCACCAACAGTTTTCTTCAGTATTTTACTGATTTCCCGACATGAGAAAAATGAAGACAAGAACAACAAATATACATCTAAGAATCTACTAAACACATTTCATTTATTAACTAACGGAATTAGAGAAGCAAAGCAGAGGAGTTCTGATGATAATTAGCAAGGTACTTCTTATGTCTCATCTGTTTCAATGAAGTTTTTATGGAAAACAATAATCTTACCTACTTTGACACTATCAATGAAAAATACTGTTTTCTTCACGGCTTAATTCCTATAAAACACTATGAACTAGTAAGTTTTTGATTTGATTCAAAACAGCGCTGATGTTCTCACATGTTTCATTCTCAAATTACCAGGTACAATTGGCTGAAATAGCAGCAGATGTCTTAAAATATTTACAGCACAGTAGTACTTAAAAAATATATCCAGTTACCTAATTGAAGGACACTAGAGCTGCCACATATTTAGGGTATAAAAAGATTTTTTTTTAAAAAAAAAAAAGATAATGCTGAAAAAAATTGCCATTAATTTTGATTGCACACTATTATACATGGGGAATAGTGGCACAAAACTCTCCACTGGTGAATAAAGAACTGGATCCCTGAGATACTGCAGTTTGAAACTCAGTCACCACCTCTTTATATGTTTTAGGAAAATGTGGATACAGATCTATACTCAAATCTGGAACCACAGCTGATTTATATAGCACAGGATTACATCTAACACTGCCCACAATGACAACAATCCTTGGACATCATTGCTGGTGAAATAAAATTCCTTTAGGTTGAAAGGTACCTTGAGGGTACATGATGACCATTGTCATTTTTTCAACTTGCTATCCTTCCACAGCCTTACCTCCCCATATTTTTCCATCCCCACTCTCCTGTCTCCACCAGATCTGAATCTCTTTGTCTCAGTCTATCTTAATTATGGTCTTGACTATGTATTATAATCACTAATCAAGTCATATTCTCTAACAGAAAATAGGCCCTTATTTTCTGTAATGCAGCTATTGATATGTGCAGTCTGTCTCATTTTGTGGACTCATGAAATCCTGTCATGTCAGTAGTGCTCCGAGAAGTGAATATTCTTCCTGAGTTATTTTGTTGTTTGGTTTTTTGTTGTTTTTTTTGTTGTTGTTGTTTGGGATTTTGGGGGCGAGGGGGATGACATTGGGCGTTTGGTTTGGTTTGGTTTTGCTTTTTAGCATTCTAAAGTTTCCATTTAAATTCTACCCAACTGAATACATGAAGAAGACAAATGAAATATGGTACTGTCTGCTAATATGATATATTTTCCATAAATGGTTATTGGAGAGCCATATTTTGTGACTATAAGATCCATCTGTGTTTATCCCATTACTGGGGCATTACCACAGCAGTATATCAAAGACAAAATAGTCATGAGCAACTTATAAAACTCTTATGTTAGCTAAGGAAATGTATTTGAGAAATTTTAATATATTCCATTATGTACCTGAACAGGTAAGGCTTTTTGTTTTCAGTTGGGTGTGATTACAATGAGTAGCATGTCAAATTTAAATCATGTTCACAGTAATATATGAGCATTTACAGTCAGAATCACCAACATAACTCAAAACTGGGAGATATGAGAAGGCCATAACTACCATAACTACCTCAGTAAAGCTCATATACATGTTGTCAGCAGTGTAACGTGACCTATACTGTATTCTTTAAGATTTCAGAGGAGTCATTAGGTGTGGGATATGTTAAACTATCAACCAGTTTGTTCTGTAAAAAAAAACTATTTTGTTTTTACACATGCAGTAATTACTGTGAAAGTATATCCCTTTGAAAATGTAATCATCTTGGGCATTATACTATTATTTTTGGCACTTTATTTTTGTTTTAAAGTAAATTATAGAGCAAGCATTCCACATTTTTTCCTGTCTAAATCAGTCATGTCTGTTGCACTTACGTAGGATCCAAAACTATTGACTAAGGGAGGGAGGAGGAGAGGGAACGATGGGGATGGCTGGCTTTAAACACGAAGCCCAAGATTCCAGCATGATTTTTCTTCTTTCATTCTTTCTTGTATTTTTCTTTTTTTAAACTTAAAAGACCAAAAATATTACACATATCTGCAGATGCATATAAGGGTTGAAGTATTGTTTCAGGAAAGACAAGTGCAAACTTCAGCCCAGACCTGGAACTGAGTTAACTTTAAATTATACTTCTAGAACCACTTCAAGTGGCTGTAAACACACCAGGTCTGCATGTATGTGGAGTGGCCACCCCATCCAGGCCTGCAAGTGCACCTATTGCTCCTAAAGGCAACAACAGGATCACAGCTGTAGATCTTGTTCATGTCTTCAAAACCCCACCATGTAAAAAGATAAAGGCCCAGTTGGAGAATAGGTAGCTGTATTAAAACAAAAATGTCCTCCCTCAGGTGACTCAAGGGTTTTCTTAATCTTCAGATTCCCCTTAGCAGCCAGTGAAAAATGTCCTTAAGTTAAGGAGTTAAATTCCTTAATGTTGATTGGATATCTATGATCTCATGTCCCCACAGGGGGAAAAAAAACAAAACAAAACAAAAAACCAAAAAACCTACCACCCTCCACAAACAAACAAAAAACCCCAACAACTCAGCATGAGATGAGAAAATGGAGAAAACAGGTAATTGCAAAACATAGAAAAAGCCAAACCCTAACACATGGAGTGATATGCCTCGCCATGGCATAGCTGATTTCTTTTCCTTACATCACCTTTAATACTAGCCAAGTATACAAAACCATGTACAAAAAAGTAAAAATCAACTCATGCATTTGAAGCAATAAGAGATGGAGTCCAGAAATTTATGGGAGCCACTAATAAAGCATATTCTGCTCAGGTGTAAGGAATAGGATTTTTGTAATTTACAGTAATTCTGTCTTCACCACTTGTGAGTTATAGACCTTTATACCTCTGCTGTAGGAATTAAATATTAAATTATTGCCCACAGTTAGTATTCCAGATCTAGAAATATTTTTTCCCACCTTGTCAGAACTTCATGAGAGGTTAATTAAATTATGCCACAAAGAGACCTCACTAGCCACTGATACCAATAGAAAAATCATTAAGAATAGATTTGCTGGTTATGCTGGAAGGGATTTTTTTTTTCTTTTTCTGTTTTTCAGTGCCACAGACTGTCTTCCACTGATAAATCCATCTGTGGGAGTCCTACACCTCTGAGCAAGGAGGATTGAGATTTTGTGTAATGTCAGAAGTCCATAAAGAAGAGGTTTTAGGGGTAAAGCCTTTTTGCTACACACGTGTTCATACATATGTTCCTATACTAATTGCAAACTCCAGAGAAAAACCTAGGGGTATCATATCTCTGCATATCCACCAGAAGTAAATTAGTCTATGAATTAGAGATGCCCAAAGTTGCATTCAGCTTTTTGTTGAGTCCACTTTGTATTAGAGAGAGACATTTTTAACCAGGGGTTCTCTGACATCATCTAGCTAGTCCAAATGCAGCAAATGAAACAAGTGCCTATTTTGCATTCTGGTGATTTCAAGATGGGACAATCTATAAAAATGTTGTGGCAGCCCGTGCATGCATGTGTTGGGAGTGGCAGGCCAACTCTTTATTTTCTTCTGTATTTTCTTCTTGAAACATTACCTTTTGTCCGTAGCCAGTATTGTTTCAGGAGTGATTTTAATATGTTAAAGATGGGCTTGCAACAAATGCTCTCGCCACTTTTTAATTATTTCCACTGGATTTCAAAGCAGTCACAATGCAATTTACAAGAAAAGACAACTTCTATAACTATTTGAGAAAGTTTTATCTGTTGCATCATGGACATTTGGAAGTTCAGCTCTATAACTTTGTATTATTTACTTTCTAAAGGAATAGAATACTTAGGAAGAAAATTAAAAGGTATATCTGAAGGAGTCTCACAACATAATGTCAAAATGAGAACCAATCAAAACCCCCAAGAAGCCAAAAAAAAAAACACCCACCACAGAAAACTAAGGTAAGTCTGCACTACTTGTGGAAGAGTGACTCATACTGTACTGATATATGTAATCATTGCATAACACAAATTGATTAATATCGCATCACTGACTCAGAGCACATGGCGCTCACCTTATCAGAGACCTCCTATGCAACACTGCCTTTTCCAATAAAGGAAGAAGAGCCAAAGAAGTACGTGACTTAGACAAGCAGAAGTTCAATGGAATATAATGTGAAACAATTTAAAATAAATTTTGAAGAATAAAGTCAGTAACTAAGATGAAAAAGAACAAAACAGAAGCAGGTGAAAGAAAAAGGCCATGTGAAGTGAGGGGAGTATATACTCTGTCCCTCAAGGGGAGCCCGATGCAGTCACAGCCCAGAGCTGGGAGGCAGGAGGCTGCGGAGAGCGTAGGGGGTAGCATTCCCAGCAGCAATGGGAACTCCAACCTTCACTTCCACTCCTGGCTCTTGTTCCTGCTCTTGCCTACTCTGGCCCCTTCAGGAGTTTTGGATCCACACACTAGCTGTTAATTCCCTGCTAGCTCCCATGCTTCCTTCCCTGAGAAGGTTAAACTTTCCCTCCCTTGTTTTTCTTGCAAGCATTTCCAGGCTCTTCAGTTTTGCTTCACCTTCCAGGCTATTGGAGGGGCTACAGCTGCTTCAGAGCACACTTCTTATCTCTGACCCACTTATTTGCAATATTTGTAATCTCTATCCTCTAGACCACAGCACGTGGACTTTTTCCTAGTTCATAGGTCAGAGTCTCTTCTGCGATTCCAGAGATATGTTTTGCATAGATTGCAATGCTATTACAAAGAAATTCAAAGTGGTAACATGCCCATAGTTAACATGATGACATTGTTGTATATTGAAACCAAAGACTTGTATTAAAACACAAAATCTAGCCGAAAATAAATTGGTTTGGAAAAATAAAGCTATTAAGAGGATAAAGCAAGATTTCTCTCAGCCCACTGGTCCGAGGCTGGGAAGAAAGCATAGGTGGATACATAAACCAGAGTTTTAATTTATACTAAACACAAATATGACTACTGGATATGTCAAGGGCAGGACCACTATTGTGACAGTGTACAGTTAAGAGAGACATCAAATTTTCAGAGCTCATTTGATAATGGCCTAACTCCTACCATTGACTTGGGAGGGGGGGCAGTGGGGAGATTCAGTTACTTCAATGAGTATAAAGCTGGGCCAGTAACAGACATCACTGAAAACTCTGGTGTTAGTACAGAGCATGTTAAGTATCAGTTAAGCACTGTATTGAAATAAAATTACACTCTACAAGGTGTCAGCTAAGGAAGACAGACTACAATTAAAGCTAGGAGACATAGAGAGAGACAGGGGCAGGAGGTGAATAACTTATTTAGTGAAAAAAATAAGTCAAATAAACATAATAGTACCATCTGGAAATACTCGCGAAAATTTTTTTTTTTTTTTTTTTTTTTTTTTTTTTTTTTCAGGTGCCATTCCTAAAACCCAAGATTGCAGGCTTTCTTTGAATCCAATGTTCTAATGATCTGAGGGCACTTAAATACTTCAAAATCTTCATTAAGATGTAAACATTTACAAATTGAAGTGCAAAAATTTTTTCAATGAAACAACATAGATCTTGGAATTGAAATTGTTAGAGTGAATGGCTGAATATTACACTGCAGAATTTTCTGGTTATAATTAAAAATGACGTATGCTTTGTTCTTAATGTACAAACTTCTTTTTCAATTTTTGAATTAAAAAAATATTTAGAAATTATTTAAAATACCCCTAAAACCTGTTCTGTATTGACTTTGGACATTACACAAAATATCAAAATTTAAAAGTAAAAGTATCATATATTAAAAAATCTGAAAGTGATGAAAATTGGGAGGTTGCACAATATTTAGAAAGAGTAGTTACAACAGCATCAAAATTTTCTAGACTACAGTGTAGAACTTCTACACTGTTTTCTGTTTGGTTTACATTTAAGAAATAATTTTATATTTTATGGTACTGAAAAAAACCAAATAAATATGTTACTCAGTACTTCATAAAATTCAAACATTAGAGTTTGGCTTGCTGCTCTCTCTTCCACTTTTATGGGCCAGCTATGTTCCAGGTTGTTACAAACAAATACATTATATTTGACTAAAAATCCTCATAATAAATAAAAGAAACACACTGGAATAGGATATTGTGCTGTTTTTAAGCCAAGAAGCTAACCTTTATATATTCAGAATTGCGCCTATGATAGCTGTATTGAACAATAGTATATTTTGTTCTGAGTTATGCTGTATTAAAAGGGTTTCTTAAAATATGTTTTGCCTTCTTTGATGACTATTTTGTTGCAAAGATAATTCAAACCAGCAAGGGCCCACCCAGTCAGAGCAACAAAAGGTCTAGTCCTTGATGAGCAGTATTTTTAAGCACTCACTACTAATATTAATTAATTTGATAATTTATCCTCTTTTTCTATTCATCAGTTGTCTCCATGTGGTTTAAATATTCATTCTCTATTCAAAACTATTCACACTGGATGAATTTCATTCCTCTGTGGAAGACCAGCATAAGGCATATGCATCACTTCAATCCTCTGAATAGGGTTCAAATAAGTCTCAAAGCGCTATATTGTCTCTCAGCTCATGAATAAATTTTACCATTTGGCTAGATGTAGATTCTTTTTGAACTGCTTGTTGCAAGTCACTTTCTGTGCTTCAGTTGTTGCTGTGGTGCCTTAGACTGCGGCCCCGAGACTTCAACTGCATAGGCTGGGATGTTTATTTTTGGACTTCATGGAGCATGCACAGCACCTCCTAAATACCCATTATTGATGCACTGTACCAGTGATTTGAGCTCAGTATACCGGATGAACGCAGACCATCAGCCTGTACCTGCCTGCATTTTCCATGTGCCCCATTGGACTGATCACATCCACTGCATCTGGGACATTCAAACACCCTGGACAAATGTCCAAAGTCTTTCCATTTCAACAAGATTTCTGGGTGAAAAGGGTCACATACTCAGAGACATCCAGACAGAGCATAGGTTTAAATTTAGACTTGTAGTGGCAGGGACCATCATCTTACATGTATGCACATGGCACAAGAGAGCACTCTCTTGTGACTGGATTTCTTATGCCCTATGCCACAAACAGGCAAGCAAAAAATAAGCAGAAAACCCCAAATAAGATCAACTATTTAAAACCTGAAATGAGGTGAATTATTTCAAGTCCAAACTTTGCTCTTTTTCGCAAATATTCTACCAAAAAACTTTTTCCTAGATTCTATGTACGAAGCAATACCAAAGGGTGAAGTCAATTGCAAGTTTTAAGTAGATGTAGAAATGCAGGAATACTTTTCCAGCTCTGGCACTGACCAAGCATCCTTCTCCGTGAAGTTTTTTTTACAGTTGAGTATCATAATTAAACCAGAGCTGAAGCAAACAGTTTATCCTCTCTAACAAACAAACTTATCAGAAAGTTACTTTGAGGGTGGAAGATAAGATAAAAAGAGTGCTTTCATTAATTGCCCAGACAAAGCTTCTTCAATTCATCCTCCAAAATCGTTATGTAGATTGGCAAAGAATGAAAGGTAGCAGTGGAAGGAATGAAGAGACATCATTCTTACGCAACAAGTATGCTACAGTGATAAGTGATAGAAAATGGTGCTGTATGGACTTAAAAGTTCAGCTAAGGAAATCCTTTGCTATGTAAATTTGACACGGGTTAGCCTCATTGCCTATTAATATTACTGGAAAGTTTTAAAAGATACGGCTCTGAGAATACTATGTCAGATTAGGAACTGGAATTTAAACAACTGCAACCTACAGGGAAGACAGGGGCAGTTCTGACTACCTTTGCCCTTTGCCACTGCAAGCTTCTACAAAGTTAAAAAGACCCTATGAATCAACGAGGGAGCTCAGGAAAGGGGCTTTCACTTACATCTGAATTATGTATGGGCAGTTCCGTGACATACAAGCACTCAGAAAACAAATAGCAGAGTGCTGTGCGCTGCATGTCCCCGACACACATCTGGGCTATGTCCCAACGACATACACCAGCTACACTGCTTTCTCTGAATAAAGTGTACTCTCTGAGCCAGGAATAACGAGAAACTAGCATGGGAATGATATATCATGTTCTGAAAACATAGCCAGTATGTCCATGCCTAACTTCTACCTGATCCTGCATTCTTTGGGCCTTCAAAAATTTTTCCCACAGCGAATAGGAGGGTTTGTGTGCAAAAAGGGAGCACAGTAAGAAAACATAGTAAGCACTATTGTGTAACAATGATGTTCAAACAGTGGACCTTTGAGAAGTGTCATTTCGCCTTTTTCCTTACAGCAATTATCTCTGTTCTGCAGAAACACAAAGATTCAGTATCTTCTACGTGTAACTGATTATCCTTACTGTCAACTTTGAAGTTTGTTCATACTTTGGTTGCTAGTTCTGAAAGTCAGGGAGTGAGACTTCCCTTATTGAAGCAGAACTCCTAGCACTGACCAGGATTTCACTCTAGGAGCCTGTTTTCCCCCCTGTAGCACAAGACTTTTGTTGATTTATGCCACGTAGCAGGAGGAAAGACTCACACATTCTTTAAAATCCCCATCTTCCCTTGACGACACAACAAAGAATGGTGTATGGCATTTAATGAAGCTAATTAATTGATGGAGAGGAGCAGGCACAGCTCCTCTGAAAGTAATGTTTACCCTCCCTTTTTACTCTGAGATTTAGGTTGGCTCCCACTGTCAGCTATCGGTTGATAGTTACAGCAATTGCAATGACAGCATGAATCATAATGCAAAAAACATGTTACATATTGAATGATAGATGAGCGAATTTCAGGCCAGTTCCTACTGGATCATTCTTTGTAATTCACTCAACAGATCAGAATATCTCCTGACTAGAACCACATGGCTTGTTTTTGAAATTTTAACTACCGAAGTGTGCAAGACATTGTCCCCATGGCCTGTGACAAGGAAGGGCTTCAGTCAGATGGCCACCTGTCATTTCATATATCAAATACTGCGTAGTTTTAGGCGGGCCCCCTGTCAGACTCCTTTCCCAGACTCATCAATATGAGGTCTGTTCAACAGTCAGTTTCTCTAAGGGACATGAGAAGTTATAGCTTTGCCATACCATCTCTGCAGCTTGTTTTGGAATACAGTGGTAGTTTCCCTATGCTCCACAAGCTCTACAGTCTTCATACTTGCTGCCAAGAAAATGGAATCACAATCCCAGCCAAAGGAGACAGGTTCTGTTTAAGGCAGCAAGCTTCGGACAAAACTCTTTTAATACATGCTTACTTAAAAACTCATTGATTTGCTTATGACCTCTGGGAAACTCTGTTAGGAGTAGAAATGGAACTGTCAGTCTCTAGAGGTCTCACAGCAAAACAGCTCTTCCTACTTTCTTGATCTGCTTACAGGAGAATAAGTACTCCTACATAGTATAACAGACATATTTTTTTTTTCTTTCTTTAATATTCTTCTTGCTTATCTGCTTCATTTTTCCCCCCTCCCCCCTTGGATAAATGTGTACAAAGGAAATTAAAAACAAAGTCTGTTTTGCTGCCCTGACAGTCTCATGGGTTTACTAAAATAATACTTCACCTCACTGTGTTAAAGCATGCAAATTCTCTAAGCCATGTCAGTGGTGATATAACAAAATGATAGCACCACATCTTATCCAATGTTTCCCTCATTATGCACTAGAGAAGACAACAGCCGTCATAACTTCCACTTTCACTTTCCTTAGGTGGTCCTGAATCACAGTCAACAGCAGTGAAGAAGCTTGGCTTTGGCAATTAAAGTATTTACAGTCTCCTATTTCCTTGCATCAAAAGCACTGTAGCAAGCATGTTGTTAGAATTGTTTAAGCCACTGAAAATCCCAATAGTCACTTGAATCTTATTATATAGTGTTCTTAATTGTGGCTCCTCCTTTTCCATTTCCCAGTTCAAGTGATTTTTATTTGTCTCATTCTCAAAACAATTTGAAAAAGAGTAGAAAACCAAGAAAGATAATAGAAATCTTTAGACAGTTCTATCCACTACACAGAAGCACTGATAATATATTCTTTCAGGAAGGGTAGCACTACAAGATATATCTCATGCTTTAAAAAGTAACAGCCAAAAAAGGGATGGGATGGGGGGGAAGGGGGGGGGGAGAGAGAATGGATCGTGCACAGTAACTGTAAAATTATAGCTCTCTTGTTTTGGATCTGGTTGCTAATGTGCTCAAAAAGATCTGCGCTTCATCATATTTTATAGGGAGGATATACAGTATGTGCTCTATGGGGAGCCTATATGAGTCCTAACATTGCTCAAAAGGACAGTTAAATAAATGACTCCACCAGTCAAGTCACTGAAAAATTTGTATTTCTGCCAGCTTGCTTCCAGCCTCTTTGCATCGATGAAATGTGGTGACAGCAATTATGTTAAAAAGTTAAGAAGCTGGGAATCCTTACATGAGCTTTCTGATTTGCGTTTTTGTCCCTCCTACAGTTATCACTTGTTATCCTCAGGATTACCATATTTTCTAAGAGACTATGATAACCAACACAAGCACTATGAAAATATGGTTGAGTTTCAGCTGCTCTAAATGATCAGAGTCTTCATTCCCCAGCATGCTGTCACAGGTTAGAAGAGGATATGTGGTTTTTCCCTTCTGTGTGAGCATACGTAACATCCCTTAAAACAAGCTATCCCATTCAGTCCCTTACTGCTAATATTTTGTACCCACCTCAGCAAAATACAGGTTGCTGCTTGCAACTAGGGTGATTCAGCTAGAGATCTAGTTCTGTGAATCTATTGGTTTTCAGGCAGTAGAGGGAACAGCTAAGCAATAAGATTATTTTTCTGAGTTTATCAGAACATCCTCTATGAGGGATGTCAAGACATGCCATTTTCTGAAACGTGGCTTTTTTTTTTTTTTTGTTATGCTGCCTCTTTGCCATTGGTCTCATTTCAGTGCTGACCTCTGGGGAACTTTGGAAACCCTGTTGCCTGTATTTCCTTTATTGCTCCTAATGTCCAAGAGGCATATTCGAGAAGGCTGCTGCTCCACAGCACAGTAGCTAGAGCTGCTGAGAAAGAAGAAGGAAATAATCTGAAACAACGCCACATTGTCTTTCCAGTCGCAAACTTTAGTTTTGCGATAAATACCAGCATGTTCCACCTTAAAAAAACATTGGCAAAAGCCTGTCTCTTATTGGCAAAGCTTTTGGCAGAAGTCTGTCTCTAATAGATGGGCAATACATTCATGGACAACAGTTAGTGATTCTGGCACTGCTGTATTTTATGGCTGTCTTAGAATGAGTCATGGTTTTCTCTCTCTCTTTTTTTTTTTCTTCCCTCCAAAACATTCCAAATCCACTCAAATACTGAATTCAACACAGCTCTGGTTTTGCATTACAAATTTTTCACAAGGACCAGGCCTCTGACGACTTCTGAGAGAATGCCAATGACATGTACCATCATTGGGTGACTATTGAGAGAGGCTGATTTAACCAGCTACAATCTATAGCAAAATGCTCAGAAACACGGGAAAGTTGCTGCATCTCATTGGCAAGGTGCTCGTTGCTCGCTTCCCCCACCCACAGAAAGGGTAAATCAGGTAAGTTGGTTGCATCAGCCTGAACTGACTTAGACTGTACGTTACATGAGATGAATAACAGCCTGCATTCGACAGCAGACCTTGCAGGATCAGGCCCGAACGGCTCCATGGCCGTCTACTGCTTAAAACTGTTACTCCTACTGGCAAGTCTCCGAGTAGAGGGAGGAACACTCCAGCTGTAACTCATGATGTTGAACACACACTAGTTAGTTTACTGCTTGGTACTAATAAAAGGTTTCCAAAGAAGACTGACTCCTGTGCAGCACGCAGACTTTCCTTGTACCACTTCCAAGAGGGCTCCGCACTCTCTTCACAACTACCTTGAAATGACACTCTCTTATTCACCTTGTCAAGGAGACATGTACAGCAGAGACAGTATTCTCCTCATCCTCTAAATTGTCTGTGATGAACATGACTGCTATATATAAACAGAAAAATGAAGAAATATTTCAGAAGCAAGTTCTGAGCCTATTTTTTCCTTCATCAAGATGTTATTTCTTACGGTCTTCAATCATAAGTTTAGATAGTATTATGCTTCACTTAGGCTACAACACTTGCCAGACTTAACAGACATTTCACAATAAACTTAAAATAATGATGTTGATTAATCAAAACCCACGAAGCAAGAAAACCTGAACTAGGTGGACTAACATTAAAGCTCAGCAGCTCTGTAATTCAGAGGCTGGACAAAATTATTAGCATTGTAAGATTGTCCAGCAAAAAGGAAAAACAGTTTGCATGGCACCAACACTTTTCATAGGGAAAAAATGTTCAGACAAAAAAATAATGCTTACTGCAGATTTTTATTTTTTTTTTTTTTTTAGAAAAAGTTGCTGTTTATACAAAGTACAGTTTTGGCATTCGGATTTAAAGAACCCTAAGTGAAATTATATTTGAGTTGAAAAATTAAATTAAAAGAAAACTGGAAAAACAAAAAATCTTTTCATCAACAGATTCTGAGAATTTATACCTTTGAGATTAATTTTTTTCAGAGTCCAGAGAAGGATCAGAACTTTAGATCCGAATATGCCCAATATTTGGGAAAAGTCAAGACTAGCTCCAAGAAATTTTTGTGGTTTTAAGCTCATTTCTGCATTTGTTTAAAGGATTTCTTCCCAGTTATTCTTTGGGAAGCTTTATGTCTTTCCCCATCTATTGAGTGCATTGGAATACTTTCCCTAGCATAGCTGTCAACACAGTTTAACAAAACAAAAAAATGGAATAGTACAGATACAGTCTGATTAAAAATATTAGTCAATTCAATCAGTCCAGTGCAAGAGTCACGTATTTCTATTCTGTAATGACTAGTATTATATTAGTCAGCTAATGTAATTTTTTTTTCCCCCCTAAAAATTGGTAGACTTTTGGTTAGTTAAAAGACTTTGTTTTGCCTTACTCTAAAGATTCCATGACAGAAGACTACTGATTGTCTTCACTTCCACGAGTCTGGAAGTTACTTCTGCACATTCCACTGGATTTCTTGCTAATGCACTTACAAGGAGCTATATGGGAAATAGAAGAAGGTCACCCAAAACTTCAGTGTCTTGGACTCAAAGAGGCATGTACTTTGAGGAAAGGGGTGTCTCTTTTTCTGTAAGAAAATGCTGAGCTGTTTTGATACCTGATTTGAGGATACAATTACAGCTGAGAGCCCAGGGAGCCATTTTTTGTAGACACAAAAATACTGTGATGAGGAATCCTTTGATGGCCCTATCAATTGTTCCATGCTAGATCTTATGTGTTTTCTCCAGTTAGTTTTCTTGCTTTTAAAAATTACCAGGTCCTCCAAGATTTACATTTTCTTTGGCACAGCATCTAGCAAAGATCACCTATTAAGATCACTGTGTTTATCCCTGCATCTGAACTCCCTATAAAGCAGAGAATATTCCAGTGCATTAGAGGCATTTTTATTCCTGCCCACAGCAGGACTGACTTAAGGATGACCTAATCCACATCATGAAGTGTGTCAAAAGTGAGCCTGGCAGTACTAATTTAAAGCTCTTTGATAAGCAGAGCTCTAAAAAGAGGTTTAGCCTCCTCCCCATCCCTTTCCCCAGCTGTTCATTCCAGCTGCGGTCCTTGATGACCGACATGTAGTCAAAACTCATCTCTCTGGACACCCGCTAGGAGCTCAAGCTTCTACTGAAGTTTGTGCTCTCCATAGAGGAAAGCACATTGGCAGACTCTCTTCGCAGAGGAAAGCGCTCCTGCCATTTCCCATCCTGACCTTTTTGCCCTCTCTGTAGGCGATATACTTTCAATCTAATTAAACTGCGTATTTGACAAAGATCTAAGTAGCTGCTATCAGCAGAGCTCAGGCACACTCTGTGTCAATGTGCAGTGTTTTAGGCCTAGAATTTTAAACAGCAGTTGGCATTTCCCATCTCAGCAGCACAAGAGCCAAATGAATCATTGGGCTGTGGTCCATTTTGAGAAGTGCTTGGATACTTTGACTCCATCCACATCAGGAGCTCAGATGTTACAAAATCTAGCTTTTGGATGTCCTGAGAGCTACTGAAGTCCCAAGGCCTGCCTCAGTATTACACCTATACAGTTCAGTGAGGGTTGCCATCTCATAAAAGGTACATCTATACAACCTTTAACTTCCTTAAAGCCTGTGGGCTTAAGGCAGAAATAAACTGGAACATTTTTAAAACAGACAGATATAAATTCAAGAACAAAATGGGTTCAGGAGGGAGGACTGAAACAGAAGGATTTATAAAGAGGTTTGGATAAAATCAGTGGTTTGAAGATCCAACCAAATGTAATTATTTCCTACTGAATACATGCTCTAGGACTAAATGTGTGCTATGACACTGTAGCCTGAGTGAATACATTTTGTTTTCTTCTAAAAAAAGCTCTGCTCCCAAACCTTGCTCCCCCACTCCCCACAAAGGGGGGAAAAAAAAAAAAAAAAAAGGCACACAAGCAGCACAAACATTCCCCAAAAGACGATGTGGATGTGAAGGGTGAAATGTGACCTGCACTCCTTGGAGGCAAAAGCCAGCACACACCGCTGTGTCACCTGGACTCCTGACACTCTCCGCATTTATACTTAATCAGCATCAGTCCTGATAAATTATTTACCCTGGAGGAATGTAATGGGACGCCAGTTTGTCTGTGCATATGCTCTTATATTCTGCTAGACTAAATAAGCAGGGTTAGGGGCTGGGGAAAGAGACCTGATTTCTGTCAGTGGGACCCTTTCTACACTCTGTTGGCTCTACTTCATACAGCACTGGCGTCCCCCCGTGACACAAGGCATGTTTGATACACCCTTGACATGAGTGTCCTTAAAAGGGAAGTTCAGGGTAGTGGTCATGGATCAAAGTATGTTAGACACAACAGGTCTCAGAAACAATAAACTATCCCATAGCGAAGTTGATAGAGGAATGAAATCTAAGGGGTAAGAGATACTACTTAGCACCCAGAAGAAAATAACAGCATCAATATCACAGATAGCATAATCTTGCTTAACCTTACTTTTAAGGACCAGGCTTAAGGCTGTAAAAGCCAGTTTTGATAGTAGACGTACACACTCTGATGCAATGTATTATCCTGAAATTGCAGTTGCATTTATAGAGTGCTTGTTACATGGCACAGATTACTTTGCATGCAAAAGAAGTTAGTGAATGCTGCAGTGTCTGTGAGGAGTCTCAGCGTAACTTTTGATTGTTTGCTATATTGTTTAGTCATAACTGTAATATTAAATTTAACCTAGATCTTACCAGATTTCATTTCTAGAGCCCTTCCAAGTAAAGAGTTGACCTGTAGTGCATCTGATTTAAATAGATTTGATGGGAGATTAGACAGCATAGCAACAAAAGCATTTTACATTTTTAAAGAATAAACCAGGTAAACATAGACAAAAACAAGCACTCAATAGGAATATGCAAGAAACAGTCTCCATGGATAAAACATAGATAACTGGTAGGCTTTATATATCCATTTTTTCCATACACTTTATGGAATAAAGAGCTACAGACAAGAATCAAACAACCCCAACTCTCCCCATAGCACTTTAGCATCAAAAAGGTGAAAAATGTGTTGTGAAAAAAGTGGAATCAGACAAAAAAAGTCACATGAACACCAAAATACTTTTGGGTTCCTCATGAAGAATAATCTGGAATCAAAGCCATTACAGGCGGAACCCTGCTCACACTTCAAAGGAGTTCAGAAAAGCAAAAGCAGCAACAATTTTGTGAAGGGACTTTTAAAAATAAAATAATGTGGGCACAATGAAGGCAGAATTCCCTGCTCAAATGAACATCTCTCCCCTGTTAAGATAATATTGTCACCCCTGCAGTACAAGATTACTCTAACAAGCCATCTCTCCACCCTTTAAAATAGATTACAAACAAGAAAATTCTGCTTGTAGCACAAACTTACTTCCATTCTCCTTGAATATGATGGGAGGGGAAAGAAAGATACTCCATACCTCCTAACTTCGGACCAACACTCATCCTTTACCACAATGCCTAGAGGAAACTTTTGTTAACAGTTTCTTGTTGAAATAAAGACAACATCTCCCTGAGGAGACTGGGAAGGAGAGAAAAGAATTAGCCTGTGATGAGATGGAAAACAGAGATGTTGATCTGGATTCAGTACAGGATCAGAGATGGAAGGGAAATATGACTCTAAGTCACCCATCTGCTCTCCTAATTCTGGAACAGAATGAAACTGTACCCAGTCTGCCCAGACACAACTCCTACACGCCTGGGTGAAGAAAGTGTGGAGCATATAGATGACTCCATTGGATCTATTCCATTTCCACTGGGACAAATTCTGGCTGCCTTGTTAGGGCAGGCCTTGAGTCCCTGAGCAGCATAAAGTGAGTACCTTCCCTGAGGAACTGTGAAACATTTTTTTTTCCTTCTTTCCTGGCATTCTCATCTTGGACTCCAGAACTATGGCAGCACGAGCCAAAATGATAATCTGAAATATCTTCAAGGTTTTAATGCTCACTTAACTCATGCATAAAGATGAGGGGGTGACCAGGTCTCCTGCTAGAGAGGGGGAGGGAGGGAGAGACTGTGTAGATGTCTGAGTGCAGTCACCAATATAAAACAGTATAATCATGAACAATTCAGATAAACTAGAACCATAGACTGTAATGACAGTTAAACTACCTATTGCAGTTGGTAAATGTTACCTAGTTAAATGCCTTACAATTCTTTGGGTCCTATAAAGCCTGAATGTATTGCTTAGGACCAGTGAGTCACCCGTTTAATCATACTTCTATATGTATTTGAATATTTCTTTATAGTACCACAACAGACAATCCAGGTCTGAATATATGTGTCATATTTATCCCAAATTACTCAAGAGAATTCAGATTAATTGGATATATGTCACAAAACTGAAAAGTTTTGTTTCAAAAACTTAAGAGTTGCTCGAGAATAATGTTATAGTTACCTACTACATCGTTATTTACAAAATCCAAACTCATAGAAACACAGAAATTAAAAACTAAGGACATCGTAAACCTTAGATGGTTCATAGTTAGACAAAAAAGATGTTATTCTTCTCAAGAAAATAGTTCAGTAGGAAATAGAGCTGAACACATCTTGGAGCTGGCTGTACAATTTTTGCTGTCTAGATTTCAATTAATAATTAAGATACACTATTAAGTGAGATTGGTCAAAGTGCTTTTATGGTTTGGGCTTTTTTTTTCTTTTTTCAATAAAACACTTAGAACAGTGGTTTCTTGGTTGTACTGTCATATATTCACTTTAGCAGAACTACTTCTGAGGAATACAACAGCAGAGGTTAAATGACACAGCTTTAGAAAGCGACACAATAAGACCAAAACCACTGTGGCTAAAATCTGGAAAAACCTATGACACTATCCTGCCATGTGACAAAGAAAATACACATTAGTAGTCTAAACAAGTATGTATCAGAATTCCAACATAAAGCCTGTAATAAAAAGCTCTCCTTTTGTGTGTGTGTAAATCTCATCTTAATATTAATTAAATTTTTTTTTTTAAAAAAAAAAAAAAAAGAAAAGAAAAAGGTATTTTTCATGTTCTCACAGGTGGGGTTTTTTGCCTTCATTGACTGCCTTTCTTCCTTATCAATCTCAAACATATTTTTTCCTTATCTTTTTTCCTCTCTCATTTTGCCATTGACCAAAACATGGAAGTAGCAGACAAACTAGAAACTGGAAAAAAATGGAGTTTTAATTCTAGTTTTCTTTAAATAAAATTGAAACTTCTGCATGTAAGTTGTGTTAAAGAAAATCCTCCTGTGACGAGGGAAACCAAGCATAGAGGACGATCCTGCGCATGCTCAGCTACTTCTCCTGTGGGCAGTATTCAACGGGGATCTCAAAGCTTCAACAGTGTGAATGCAATTAGCATGAACCAATTAGCTGGAGAACTTGCATGTGAGTGTGGACGCTGCTGTCAAAGGCAAGATAAATGCAGGCAAAAGGCAAGAAAATGTGGATGGATTTTCTCCCAATCAGCAGGCCTGCTAGAACTAAATGGCTAATAACTGAAAATGATATTCCATCATGTCAGCATTTCCTCTCTTCTTGTAAATGTTGAGGGTCTAGAGCAAGTCACCAGTTCATAGAAGGTCTCAGAATAGGTCCTTGCTGGCACTGAGTGGATGGGTCGGCATCTGCTCCAGCATGACCATTTTTTTTTGGAGGTAGAGCCCCCACCTCCTTCCTTCTGCAACAGAGTTTGAACCCTTCAGGTTTTCCTTAATCCCTGGGTGATCATGTTCATATGAAAGATAACAGCAGTGCCCCAAGGGACAATTCAGCTTCCCAACGTGCTTGCATAACAGACAGGCACACTCTTTTTAACAGAAGCACAGTAGGTGCATGGAATAGCACAAAAATACAAATAACCAGTATAAAAACACTCTCTGACCCTGCCCTGTCAGGTTTGCACCCTTCTTCTTGCCTTCACTCATTCCCCACATTAACAAAATTACAGTGATGTCCAAGCCACTAAGTGAAAGTTTATATAAGGCATATACAGAGAATTCTGAATAGAATTTCTTTTGCTCTTGTTAGGAGCTGTGGATTTCATAGGTTATGCTTCCTTCATGCTTCCATTTTGTTCGAAGTTTGATTTTTAGAACATACAAGACTAAAGGTACGTCTATTGTAACCTAGCAACATTAACTTTTTATTGTCTTTGAAGTTACTTGTCCACATCCTGCCTTCTCATCACGTCCTGTATTCCTTTTGGAACACTTATGTCCATCAGACGGAAACCCTTCATGTGATGTATATTGCAACACACTCTGAGGCCTACGAATCATATCATCAATGCTCACCATACGTTTACTTAGCTTCTGTGGCGTTTCAAAGAAATATGACATTCTAGTTTGTGGAGCATTTTATGGTGCCTTCAGAGCACTAACTAGTCATATCGTTTAAGCCCTCCTTATCTTCAGCCATGAGAAACAGGAAGAAATGAGAAGATGAGGTGAGGAATAAATTATTTATTACACTAAAAGCAGTCATTGAAACCCAGTAAAATAGTTTCCTTGTATGTGTTTCCATGTAACAATTCCTACAGTTGTCATAGAGGCCTTGTGCTAACAAAAGGGGTGTTTTTTATGATCACAAATGGGAAGGAAGCAGGTCCATGGCACAATATCTCTGTTAGAAACCCTTGATCTGAAGTCTGGGATGTTATAAGTTGGCACCAAAATAGAAACACTCAAGTGATAGAGGAACGGACAAACCGCAGGCCACCAGATAGGAAAAAATATGATACCCTAATGTGAGGCCCCACAGGCGGGAGAGAAGATCTGGACAATGTTACCAAAGAGAGGGAAAGATAGAGGCAGATAAATGAACTACAAATATATATGCACAGTATTATGACCAAAAGCAGAGATAAGGGTGTTGCATATTCATTTTACTTCTGCACCAAAGATACACTGGTTAACTTAATTACTTCTATGATTCTGAAAACTATCTATGTGCTTATATATGCATTGCAATGCTTTATCAGTCTGATCCAAACCCAACGGCGAAGACTGACATTGATGGGAAGATGCTTCTGTACCAACAACGTATTGCTGTATCTAAATGTGTGCTGCTCTATTTACCAATTAACCTGTACTCATTATTGACTCCTCTCTTAACACCTCATTCTATTAAATGCCATCTCATCGTTTTTCTGGTAGCCAGATACCATCATTAAGGAGACTTGGTTTTCCATTAGGCCATAGTAAAACTTAAAGTTACTAATTGCACAGTGTTACCAATTTCTTCTCTTCAAGGTGAAATGTTCATGGCCACCAAGCAACACAAGGTGTTAACTTCATACTTCATTTGATGTTATATTGGCAGCCTCCCAGAAAATAGTTTATCTAGGCACTTGTATGGCACTCATCACTGCAGTATCTGGTGTCTTCCAAAATTCAGCCCTTATTAATATGTGTGCTTATCCACAGTATCTGTGTCCGCAATGGAGTAATACCACCCTAAATAGCTCCTTCCCTCATTCTGAGCTGCAGCTAAGATACCAATGCTGAAACACTTGATGATGGCAGCCTAAGCAGAGAAGGGCAAATTCCGCGTGATGCTCTACAGCACTTTTAAGCAAACAAGTGACTCAGTATATACAGCAATACCAGGACAGGAATGGTGGCAATTGGGGGTACTCAACTTCAGCACAAAGAGAAATTACGTGTTTATTACATTCACATTGTATTCAGTAACCTGAGAACGAATTGCTGGGAAGCTGGCTTGTGGAAAGTTTTGCCAGGAAGTCAAAAAAATGCTGAATGAAAGACAAGTGCTGAAGTACCAGGTAATTTTGATGATGAACCCCACCTGTGCTGGTTCTCCCCTCAGCCAAAGGCTGTTTATGGACCAATGTAGGACAGGACAATGCTACCTAAGAGCACAGATGGCAAAAATCTTGACCAAAGACTGCAAAAGTACAAGTCAGCACTGGAACTAGCCTTTTCAACATCTGTTGAGTGTCAGCACAGCTGTCAACAGTATGGGGTTTAAACACATTCCTCGAGAAGCCTATCTTCACTTAGGATGAACTTCCAGTTATGAACAAAATCAGTGATGCCATAACATTCAAGAAAGACAACAGAGGGAGAAATCTTACTTCACCAGGCTGATAAAATTTGACAAGAAGGATCTTTCTTCAGTCATGGTTTCTACTCAACCAATTTTGGATTTTGCGGAAAAGGAATTTTTGCAAAGACCGTAGAGATATCCCCAGAAAACATGAAACGTTTAGAATCATAGAATCATCAAATGTTTTGGGTTGGAAGGGACCCCCAGAGCCCATCTAGTCCAACCCCCTTGCAGTGAGCAGGGACACCATTACCCAGATCAGGTTGCTCACAGCCCCGTCCAACCTGGCCTTGAATGTTTCCAGGGATGGGGCCTCCACCACCTCTCTGGGCAACCCCTTCCAGTGCTTCACCACCCTCATTGTAAAGAATTTCTTCCTTATATCCAGCCTAAACCTCCCCTGTTTCAGTTTAAAACCGTTACCACGTGTCCTGTCACAGCTGTCCCTAATGAAAAGATCGTCCCCCTCTTTCCTACAGTCCCACTTTAAGTACTGGAAGGCCGCAATCAGGTCTCCCCGCAGCCTCCTCTTCTCCAGGCTGCACAAGCCCAACTCTCTCAGCCTGTCCTCACAGCAGAGCTGCTCCAGCCCTTGGATCATTTTTTGTAGCTGTCCACCTATACAAAGTTTCATTCAGGAAAAGCACTGAGAAAAAATATTTTGCTTTCATCACAACTTTTACTTATTTCTCAGAAGACTTCTTTGATAAAAAGAGTGTATCTGGGATTTTGAACCTTACAGTTAAAACAATCCATAACAGAGTCTGTGGTCCTTCACACAACAGAGAAAAGCTTGGAAGAATTGCATCTAATTTTTACAACAGCAAGTAGTGGTAAGCAACATCGTGTTATATGGTCTATGCTATTCATTTTGGTTTATGTTATAACAGAGGACAAGACAACTTGCAAGCTTTGGATACAAGTTTGAGTTGTAGGAAAACTGCATTGTCCAGATAGGACACCAGGCCAAAGGTAGCCAAAGAGAATATACTTTTCTGTATTTATGGCAGTGCCCTGGTAGCCCATTCCGAACATCATCTCTCCTTCACAGATCAGTTTGCCACTTTATACTTAAGGAACTTCAAGAGAGGTTTGAAGACAATGAGGCCAATCAATTCTTCAATAACTTTCTGAACAACCACCAGTTTAAAGGAAAACAAAGTACATAGTACGTACATTTGGAAGAACACATACATTTTTTGCAGCATGTTTCAGAGAAGATTTTTATAGGTAGGGAGTACTATCAAGGTCTGTGACAACACTGATGGAGATACAGGAATGTGCATGCATGCAGATGATGAGGCTATCCTTTGGGAGGTTTACACCTGCTGAATGGAGTCAGCCTAGAAGAAAACTTTCCGCAGGACTACGAGCATCCAAGCTGTCACGTTAGCCATGCTTCTGTGCAGGCGTTAGAGAGTGCGTTGTTCTGAGTGACAAAGCACAGCAAGCTGACTAACAGCAAAGTCTTGCTCTGTGCCAGCCACACATCCACCACAACACACACAATCAAATCTGCCTATAGCAGGTTCATTACATAGTCCTGTAGAAGTGGCAGGATGCACTAGAAGTCAACTAATCTACTGGGTGGTGCATGAGGAAAAGTGCATATGGTCACCTGCCCATCCACCTGGCTTGTCCCCATTATTCCCCTATGGCACTGTCATTCTCAACTTCACTGTTAATTAACTTCACTCAATGAGTTCAGTTCACATATAACCTCAAACATCTCTTTGGGAGAAAAAAAAAAAAAAAAAAAAGGACTTTGATCTCTGAAAAGGTCATTATACTTTATAGCTTTAAACATGACATGCAACCTAGGAATGAACCTTTGAACAGGCTTTTTGTCCATGTTACCCACAGCTGTCGTCTATTATTGTTAATAAAAATTTATTACTAATGTTTCACAATCATATCCTTGTAAACAAATAAAAAGGAACAAATCCATGGTGTTTGGCTTGGGTTGTTTTTGCTTGTTTGTTTGGTTGGTTTTGTGGGGTTTTGGGGTTTTTTGTTTTTGTTTGTTGGTTTGGGGGTCTTTTTGGGGGAGGTATCAAAAAATATTCTCCAAACAATTGCATTAATTTCTTGAGATTCTATAGTGTAGCATGCGTTTTAAAATCATGCAAGTTTTTCAGTAGCAGTCAGCACACATGTAATGAAGGAGACTAGAATAACTATGAGTTTCACTATGTGCTACTGACGCAGACTCGCACAAGGAACAAAATCTGTAATAGATAAAGAACTTTAATTTCACAAACCTGGCCCCCATCTTCCAGATCATTCCTTAGCAACCATGCAGTAAGCAGTAAAACAAACAGATCTTCACTGATCATCTATTTACTTTTTTTTTCTATTGATTATGCCACATTTTTCAGCTAAAATACTGGTAGCATATTAGGAAAGACTAAAGTCACTAACCTCCTGACAAGAAGTGTTTACTTTCCACGGAGAGGTAGCTTCATAGTGTATATCGATGTATCTTTACCCAGGGGAAAAATTCTTCTTCCACGGTTCCAGACAACTCTCATTGAAACTGATTCTATTAAATTTCTGGAGAAAGGTTCTCCCAGGATCACCATGGTGCTGCATGAGTAGGTTACAGATGTAAGAGGGGCCTGGGAAGTAAGATTTGCAGCTGATAGCAGATAGAGTAAAAAGACAGCTAACAAACTAGATAGTAGAGCATCAGGCTCCTTTAATAGAGAAACAACTGTCTCAACTAAAACTAGCTTGGGCTTTCCTTAGGAAAATGGTGCTTGATTATATATGGAGATACTGTAAATATAATGATAAAATCATCTGGTTTAGGCACTTTACGAAGAGATGACTGGAAACACTGAACACTTTATCTGTGACCTTCCCTAACTCACATGCAACCTTGGCACAAAACCAGCCTCAGTGTGTCAAAAATTGGGCACTCTCTGCATAGGCAGTCTCCAGACCAAGATAGCATGTCAGTAGGAGAGGGCACATAACAGAAACAAGGAACCATGAGCAAGACACTTAAAATATGTCTGCTAGAAATCTCAAACAAAGCAAGGGGCTTGGGTGGGAAAGATGTGGGTATTTTCTCAGCTATCTCCTTTATGATTAACCTCAGTAGTAATATCTCTACAGTAGAAACATGATTAATTTGCTTCAAGCTGCTAATGTTATAGTATTGTTATAACTTAGTTTGCTGCTACATCTCAGCTTTTGAACAGATGCTCGTATTAAATGGCTATTCTAGGAGGCCCTGATCTGCTTGGAATAACTCTGAATATTATCATAGGATGTGATCCCAACAAATGTTGCGAAGTGTTCCCAACTGTTGCACAGATACTAATTGGTATCTGAAGCAAATAGCTAACTTCTCTGACTTGATGTGACCGGGTAGATTCTAAATTGGTGGTTGCCTTCAAACAAAGGAAGGATTTTGCTTTTCATCAGCAAGGGGTGTGGTTTCCTATTTTCAAAATAGAGATCAAGAGAATCAAAATCTATTTTAAATTAATTATTTAACTGAAGAACGTGTTCCCTCCTTCTGCAAGAACAATGATCAGGAATAAGTTCAGTTGCTCATGTTCACTTAACAGAGGTGCTTGCAGCTTTTAAGTGCAGACGGTTCTCTTCTACTAGTACAGTATACAAATGCACAATGTGTGCTGTGTTAGTTACTTGTCCTTAGCACCAAGTCAAAAGAGTGTAAAAATACCCGCTTCCATTGTAAGTTTTCTCATATGCAAATTCAACCGCTTGTTCAAATATTTGTGAGAACCATGATCTTGCCAAAAAGTGGAAAGAGGCAAACTCAAAGGCTGGCCAAAGAAAATTAATAGAAACTTTCAAACAAAAATGCACCAGTTCCCCCTTTCAATGTTCACACAGTTTCATTTGTTAACTAATGCTAGTAAAGTGATTGGAAGTTTAAAAGCCTCACATTAAGTAAGAGATGGGCACAAATCAAAGCTCTGGAAGGGAACAACCAAAAATTCTCTAATGGTTTGAATTCAAATCTATTTGGCAGCATAGGTCCATCTTTGATTTAATGGCTAAGTAACAAATATTTGTCTGGGAGAACATGAACAAACTGCTTCCCGAACATAAAACAGAATCCCTTTGAGATTTTGGACCACACAGTCTTGTTCTTCCTTAATGGACTCCAGTAATTTGAGAAATTACATTTTATCTCATAAGTAAAATAGAAAAAAAGGATGCTTCCAAAACACTGAAGTATGCTAAGTTTTTGAGTTTGGTTTGGTTTTCTTTTTTTTCTTCTTTTTTTACAGTATACATTTTTATTGACATCATATCCATAAATCTTATGTGAATGAAACCATTTGGTTGAGGAAGACAGAATGCTTCCAAGATACCTTCAATTTAAAAATTAATCTTAGGAGGCCTAGTCTCACTTGTCTTTTTATCTCATCTGAGTTCTTTAAAAACTATTCTAGCTACAGGTTAATAACCTTTCCTCCTCATGAATTGCTCTTTCTACTCTCTTTAAAAACTGGGCCTTGATAGCAATAATAGATACTAAATTCCCTTTAGGTTAATTATGCTTTGTCAAATAAATGTCACCTTATAACACCACTTTGTAGTTTCACATAGCTCACTATTAACAACAAGTAGGAAAGTATTGGAGGAGTCTGAGTCTAAAGGAAACTGAATGTCTAAGGAGATACAGACTGATACCCCTTTAATTGCAATACTGTGTCTTCTATATTTTCAGATAGGAGACTGGATATCAATATCCAACATATTCTTCATTAATACCAGTATGTTAGACAAAGGCTGTTCTCATGAAATCAGCATAACACACTGATTTCAGTACAGTGGGTGAAGCAGGCTGCCTGTGTATGCTGTTGAAAACTCCACTGATGATACAGTAAAGAAATGAGTAGAAGCCACAAAAAAATGCAAACATTTAACATAGAATCACAGAATAGTTTGGGTTGGAAGGGACTTTAAAGGTCATCTAATCCAACCCCCTTGCAATGAGCAGGGACATCTTCAACTAGATCAGGTTGCACAGAGTCACATCCAACCTGGCCTTGAACACTTTCAGGGATGGGGCGTCTGCCATCTCTCTGGGCAACTTGTTCCAATGTTTCACCACCTTTGTTGTAAAAAATTTCTTCCTTATATCTAGCCTGAATCTCCCCTCTTATAGTTTAAAATCATTACCCCTTGTCCTATCACAACAAGCCCCGCTAAAAAGTTTGTCCCTATCTTTCTTATAAACCCCCTTCAAGTACTGAAAGGCTGCAATAAGGTCTTCCCAGAGTCTTCTCTTCTCCAGGCTGAACAACCCCAACTCTCTGAGCCTGTCTTCACAGGAGAGGTGTTCCATCCCTCTGATCATTTTTGTGGCTTCCTCTGGACCTGCTCCAACACATCCATGTCTTTTCTGTGCTGAGGAACCCAGAGCTGGATGCAATCCTGTAGGTGAGGTCTCACCAGAGCAGAGTAGAAGAGGAAAATCCCCTCCCTCGACCTGCTGCCCACGCTGCTTTTGATGCAGCCCAGGATACAGTTGGCTTTCTGGGCTGTGAACACCCATTGCTGGCTCATGTCCAGCTTCTCATCCACCAATACTCCCAAGTCATCCTTCACCAGGGCTGCTCTCACTCCCTTCATTCCCCCAGCCTGTATTGATACTGAGGGTTATCTAGATAGAAGCCCTTACTTAGTTTACATTTTGCCTTGTGCTGATGTTCAATTTTGTTTTCTATACAAAGCTTGTATTTTCCATTTCATATCTTAGTTAGCATTGGATTTTTGTGGGTTTTGCCTCCCTTTATTCCTGTATTTAATATTTTAGTTTTTCCACTTCCTGCTTAGTTATAGAGTCCAGTTGATTTACGGTTCTGTTTTTATTGTTTGTTTGTATAATTTGGTTGAGGTATAGATAGCTGTCTTTTTATTGGTTCATTAAATTGTTTGTTCCCATGGTAACTTTTTTAGTACATTTTTTCCTGAGGTTTGAAGGATGCATGAGGCTTTTCTGTGTTGGTCTGGTAATCTTCAGCAGACTGCAGCATGTCTTTACATCTTCCTCCAGGTTTTGATTGTTTTAGTTTCTTAACACTTTGCTGCTTAAGTGGTCCTGGTGGCCTCCTGTATTGCAATTTCTATACTGGTATTTAAATGAAAGTTATGCAATGCAGGATAGAAAATCCATACAGAAACAAAATAGATACATGATTTAAATATAGTCTATGCATAGGTGTAAGGAAATCTATTCCTTTTCAATCTGGACTTGTTCTGTGAGGAGGATCTCCTGTCTTATGCATGGAAGTACATATATTGGTCCCAGTATGTATCGGGCCTAATTCTACTTTGAATGTTCCAACCCTTTTACAACACAAGCAGCAGATGACAACTTAAAAGACAACCTGCCTTCCCAAAAGAATTTCTCAAGATCTTCCCCCAAAAAATCATAGAAGTAATAGTGGTAACCCTAGATCACTTGTATAAAGCTCCCCACACAGAACAAGGGACCAAATTTCCTGACCCCTGCTGCACTCCACTCAGAGCAATGGCCAGTGAGGTCCTGAGGCTGCTCTGCTTTCTTGTGAGAGCTGGGTACATCCGAGGACAGCGCCAAACTTCAGAGGGGCTCAAAACCAGCTCAGAGTTACTCTTGTCCCTTCTACTTCCTGTCCAAGCACAGCTGAGTTAAAGCAAGGCAGTGACCAGAGCCCATTCTAAACCTCCTGCCACAGAGTTCCCATCTGAGACATGAGAACAGTGGAAGTGTCCATATTCCAAAGCTGTATTTTGGAAACCAATTTACTAGTTTTGTTAAAAACACAGATTGCCAAGCAGTGCAAAATCTGCACATACACTTTACAGAAAGTACATCAAGTAGAAAAAACTGCACAGTACTGATGGATCCTGATTGCATGCAGCACATCCATATCCTGGTATGGCTCAGTGCCAGAAAGAAGCATGTTGTACTAAACAGAAAAAGGAAGTTGTGCTGAGCCATATATGAAAATTTAACTTCATTTTTCTGACTAATGGAAGCATACGCATGTTCACATTTATTTAGAAAACCTGGATTATTTTTGTATTTTATTTCTTACAAAATTCAACTTGCCACCTGCTGGGCTCAAGTTTCCAAGTAACTTGTGCTCAGTTTCCCCAGTTTCTTTTCTTTTATAATGCTTACCCTCTAAACAGCCTTGTAGACTAAGCAATTCTTGGTATAGTATGTTATTAAAAAATGTTAAAAAAGCTATCAGATACTTTTATAATAGACTAGCCTTCGTCACTAAATACTACAATATTTTTCTGTAATTGTTCAAATAACCTCCAAAAATAGTACTAACTGAAAATTTAACATTTTATTTTGTAAGAGCCACACTGTTACCATAATTCTTCATATCCCTTTCTACTGAAGAAAATGCGTACAAGGAAAGATCTAAATGCACAACGCAGATTTTTGTTTTAAGAATGTGCAAAAGTTGAGAGGGCTAAGGATATGTATGACCAGATGGAAGGAGTTCAGAGCTTTTTGCACTCATGGTGAGAGATCATTTGAATTCCTGAGGAAGTATGGAAACCAGTTGCTAAAAGAGGCAGTTATGGAAACAATTAATAATGGGAACAATGATCTGCATCATCATTTTTCCAAAACGTCAGGAAGGAAGCAGCTTTCAGATCTGACTCAGGCTGTCTGCAGACTCAGGCAGACCTCAATCAGTTAACACTATTCATAGCTGGAAGGTAATATTTACAACCCAAGGAACTACAGGTGGATTTAAGAGACTTAAATTAGTGAAGCATTTGAGCATTCTAGTGCAGTGTTGGAATAAAAAGGAAAGCATGCAGAACTCTGCCAGGGAGTAAACCCACCTAATCCTGGGCTTTTGTGTATGTGGTTTGGTAGATCGAGCAGAGATTGCTTTAGATTAGTCCTATTCTTTTTGTCTAATCTTTTCTTTGGTAGAGATGGATTACAGTAGACAGTGGCCTTTGTAAAAACCTCATCTTGAAGCGTGTGCTAATTTTGGACGCTATTGATTTGGATTGTTTTGAAAGAATATTATTAAATTTAATGGGGAGTGATACCCTCACCTAAAAACACTGTAGTTTGTTTTTTTCAACCATCCCATAGTAAGAGCAATTCTGTGTTACAGTATACAGAGTGAAGCATTATAATTATGGCCAGTAAATTATATAGGTTTTTGGCTGACATAAACCTATTAGGTTTCCATAGTAAAGCATTGATTTCTTTCTGACTACCATTCTGTAGGATGTTTCCACAAGGAAAATTTGAGCTAAAGCAGAATCTCTACTATCTTCCTTTTGGCCTCCAGCTACTACAGAGCATAACAATTATAAACTGATAAATCACTTGAATGGTTATGACATCTTCCATTGACTAGGAGGGCAGTGGTACATACACACAAGCTGCTGCCAACATTAAATAATGTCAACTGAATTAAGTAAATGATGATTTAGCCGCAGCTAAGCTTTTAAGGGCAAACTTTTTTCTCTCAAATAGGGATGACGGTTGTAACTACCTATATTCAGATCTTGTTACACTTTAAAAGTACAGTTTATGAGTTTGCTGATTTCACTAGGCATTTTGCCCATGCTGAAAAAGCAGGATATTGGAGCTGAGTCTTGTCATATAGATTTACGAGGAGGAAAAGGTATAGCAAGTTTGAAAATTCTTAAATTCCCACTAATGTGTGGACAAGAACAAGTTTCACACGGCACAGATACACAAGTGTGCTTTTTTCCAGAAATGTTTACATCCTACAAAGTAATAAATTATTTCCAACCCTTGGATGTATTAATCTTGTGTTCCTGTCATCCTCCCTCCACTCCCCCCCCCCCCCAAAAAAAAAAAAAAAAAATAAAAAAATGATAGTTCTGCGATAACTGATAGGCAGTGTGAGTGGCATAACCGTATTTGTTTGACCAACAGCCTTTGACCCAAAGAGCAATTCTCACTTCTGCCAAGACAGTTGCAATAATATTTGTAGAGGCTCTCTAAAATATCTGGAGTTTGGTTGTTCTTTTTCCTCTTTGAGAAGGGGAGAAAAGGCAGAATGGTTTAGGCTGGGAATGCAGAGATGGTCAGGGTGAACACAAGTACTTGCTAGACTTGGACTAACTATACAAACAATTGTTTGCTTCCCAACAAAGGTGGTGTCAGTTCCATTTGCCAATGAGCACTGCAGCTATATGTAACCACTAAAAAAACCACACACACATTCAAGGTCTCCCGCTTTTGGGACAGGGACTAGACTAACTGTATAATTCCAGTGTTAAAAATAAATAAATAAAATGCAGTAGTCTTTTTTTGCTCATCCCCTGCCCCCTCTCTCCCCCAAGTGACACTGACAGTATCTACAGTATCTGCTCAGCAGACTGCCAAGGACTACAGCATCACTCCACTTAGTCCACCTTTTTGGCACACCAGCCTTTAGTTTAATTTTGGATTTGCACCTGTCTGATTCTAACTGTTCTAAGAGCACAAGTTTAACTATATATAGGAACCCTAATACATTTCATTACAGCTGTAAAATAACATTGTAGAAAAAAAGGAAAGATGAAACACAGAGTACAGATGGAAGAAAGAAGAAAATGCTGTTCATGCTACATCCATGAAGAGAGCTAAATTAAGCAAAGAATTTCATTTTCAGAAGGCATTTTTTAATAACATCATTATCATGCAGGTCTGCTCAAGAATTATGACTTCATAATAAAAAGAATGCAGAATGGACTTCGAAGCATCTGATTTTCCATGCTGGTAAGAAGAAGCAAGCCTGGTTTTCACTGTATATTCACTCAGTGCCTAAATTCAAAGTGGTCTCATTGCTCTTTTCTGTACGGCCTGTACATTATTGGCCATGACTCATTAACTGATGTCATTATCACTAGATGGGCCCAGTTTTGCCTTCCAGTTAGACTGAGAAGCCCACTTGACTTTATCACAAGAAGCAAACAGGAAAGAAACTGTACTATATGTTTGAAAATATCATCATATCTTTAGGTAGCAAAATATAAACCTTTGCTTGGGAATATGCTAAGATGTCTAAAGAATTTGGAGAAAGAATGGCATTTCCTTGCTAAAAGGTTCCTAGATAATAAAATATATTCTTTTTAATGATTATATCTATATTCCTCATATGTTTATTCTTTATTATTGAATAGTGTTACTCCTTACTGAATTCTGAAAGCAACTCCTCAGCTGAGAAGGACTAAAACCCACCAACTTCCAGTGACATTTACCAGGAAGAGCTATATTCAGCTTCACCTTAAACAGAGAATACTTAGTACACTATAAGTACAACAGATTAGCCCCTCTCTCCTCCCCAAACCAGTGCCCATCATCTTTTCCTGTTCCCGTACATATTTCCTCCCCAAACCAGTGCCCATCTTCTTTTCCTGTTCCCGTACATATTTCTCTCACACACGCAGTTTCTTGCTCTCATAGGAAAGAAACTAAAATGCATACCACACAGAAACAGAATAAACAAAAGACAAGTCCACAAGAGAAAGCCACTAGGACACTGGTTAAAATATTTTCCCATGAATCTAAAAAAGATAACAGGCACTTGCTTATATGTCTCCTTTCATCCCTGAAAGCTTTAAAGTTAATTCATGGTTTCATAACTACAATAAAGTAACCATGCAGAGATTAAAATCAGGGCCTTTTTTTATTTGGATATCAACAGCATGAATCCCACCCAGGTCTTTCTGAAAGCAGCCTTGGCTGACACTCCAAAATGCTTCCTCAAGTTCATTTTCAGCCAAATAAGAAGTGGTCTGGAAAGGATTCATCCTTTTAGTGTACACAGAAGATCCTCGTCTTGGATCTATAAACTGAGTCTTTAAATTCCATTGTAATTACTTTGCAGTCATAAATAGAACAGACACTATTTGTGGCATCCCAGCTGGCTTTTTAAACAAGGTGCACACATCTTCAAACAGAGCATTCAAGAAATAAGTAGGACAGTGACAGAGACCTAAATATGATAATATATGAGTTCTCAAAAAGCAAACAAGAAAAAACAAAACAAAAACCCTCAGCGTTTTTTCAACATGTAGTAATAGCAAAGAAGAATTTTCTGTATTGAGGAACTTTTGCTCAGAAGCTGGATTCCCACCTTAAATATTTCTGTTTTCAAGGAAGACAGATTGGTACAAATAAAAGTTCTGCTATAGCAAAGTTCTTTAAATCATTTAACTCTTAAGACATGATGACTTAATAACAGTCTTACACAAATAACTGAACTCTTCACTCTGAATTTAAGAATCAAAATCAAAACACTATTTTCCTAAAAAGATACATTTTTGGAGAGATAGTCACAGAAATTTAAGACTATGATGAGGGTTAATGCTTGTTAAAGTTTTTACCAAAGAGTACAAGTCATTCACAGTCCCTCTATATAAATGCTTCCGTGGATGCATATGTAATGGCCTCAAGTCCCTCCATTTTAAGCTGGGATAAAATTATATCCATAAAGGTTGTCTGTCAGGGGTTCTCCCTGACCCACAGCATTTTATGGCTCTTCTGCTGGACAGTAAATGATACTTGACCATCAGCAAGACAGCCAACAGTGAAGATTTCTGTTTATAACTTAGCATAAAATGAATATTCAATAGGCCTTTTAATGTGCCCAATTCTTGCACTTTTTAAAGCCTTAGAGAAACTTACCCTAGAAGTTTCATATACTCAGCAGTAAAAGATCACTGAAAAACATGGATTATTAGAGCATACAACCATTCTTGGTAGCATCATTTAGTTCAGTATCTAATCTCCAAGACTGGTCTTAATTAAATGTTGAAAGACGAGAGACAACTTAGTAAGTATCTATGATACTCCTCACTGCCTCCAGTGGTAATCTCTTAACACAAAAAGTACTATATCAACATAAATTAAATCTGTATTATTGTTATCTATCATTGCAATGGTAGACCACAAATGAACAGGAGCTTTAGAAGAACTCATTTTCTAGTAGAGAAGAATGCAGTCAAACTGATTGGTAGGATATCTTCTGAGCCAACGGAAAAAAAAAGGAAATGCAGGAATTGTCTAGAAAGAGTTTACAGGTATACAGGATAGCAATATACATGTTCTATAGAAAATATCAACCACAATGGAAGACTGAAAGAACTGGACCTCTATCAAGCAAAGTAAAACAGGAGAGACATGATACGATTTTTAAGCTACAAAAAAACCAAACCAAACAACACACCCCAAAACAAAATAAACAAAAAACCCCCACAAATAAATAAACAAAAAAATCCAAACTACTGCAAAGGGTAAATAAACAAAAAAATCCAAACTACTGCAAAGGGTAAGCTAGCAATCTGCTTCCCATATTCATAGTGACAACAAGTGATGGGCTTAGCAGCAGAAAATAAGTTTTTTAAACATTAGTGAAAAATACCCAAGAGCGAGGGTAGTGAAATTCTGCAATAAATTGCCTGGGGTCCTTAAAGAATAACTGTAAAGTTTTGGAACAGGTTAGACAAACTATCTGTCAGGATTAGCTCATGCTGCCCTGGGGCAGAGTGATGAACTAGGTGATCCCTTGTGCTCTCTTTTAACCCTAAAATTCTATCATTATTAGCAAAAAGCACCAGAACTCCATGGTAAGAACCAGAGAACATCTTGGTTCCTTAGCAAACCAAAGACAGTGATTAAAAAAAAGCAGTGGTCCACCACTGGATGAATCTGGTAATTTTTTAATGCTGCTGCAAAGAAAAGCAAAAGTTGCAACACATATTTGCATTCTTCAATCTGAAAGAAGATAGATCTGCTTTTATTATTCTTTCAGGTTTCTTGTGTATGCAAGTAAACTCATAAGTTCTTCAGGGGGAAAGAGAGATGAAGAAAATCATCCTCTAAACCTAATTTGCTTGAGAATGGAGGCTAAAACTAACTAGAGACAAAGAAGCATTTCCATGAGGTGTGGAAGAGCTATAAGGAGGGGGACACACTACATCTGATGCGACTCAGTTCTTTAAGGGCGGATCATCACTGTGTAAAGTAGCATTGTGCGGAGATCATGCTATGAACCACATGAGATCTATAACCAGAAGCTGTACAATTGCATTGTTATGGACCAAGAAGCAGGTATTTTCACTGCAAAAAATGCATCACACTAGCTAACTGGGAGGGAGAATCAAGATGGCAGTTATGACTGGCATCACACTGCATCTACTGAGGTAAGAGAAAACAAACAAACAAAAAAGTGAAGGAGAGAGCTTTACATTGAGATTTGCTGGGTAAATATTTTTCAATCTTATATATGTTCAATTTCAGATCATTAAATAGCATTGGATTTGCAGAATGACTTAATAAAGCCCTGTGCAAGATCGAGACTTAAGTTCCCACTAAATTGTTTATAATGTAGAATAGTTCCACCCAGGAAAACCAAGGGTATGACAGTGTGGGGACTCGCCTGATAGCTTGTAGAGGCAAGATTTGAACTTCACATGTTCTGGACATTTCCCTCTCATGTTGTACCAGCTACCTTTGCTATTCAACTAGCTATTTCTCTCAGATCAAAACTTGAGATGCCCTCACAGAGAGAAGGAACATTTTCCCGCTCAGCATCCTTTGAAATGTATGCTTCTGTTAGAACAGCTTTGAAAAAAATCAGCATTTTTAAGTCAGTTACATACACAAATATTTGTCACATTTCAAAATCTCTGATTTGTTTCTCTTTCCATGCAAATAAAACTAACACCTGTGAGGGGGTGCACTTTGGAGTCACTGCCCTTCTTCCTCACCGTGCCCCTGTGAAAATGCCCTGCCAGTGTTCAAAGGCATTCCAGGGCGGGTGCTAATGAAAAGCAGCAAAGTCTACTCCAGCTCCTCATCCTCCAGGAAGAAGAGCAGTTACAATGAGCGAGAGAGACAGAGGACTTGTGCCAACCCAAAGGAACGGCAGGGAGCTCAAAAGAAACACAGAAATGTGGTTTGTAGTTTTTTTGCTTTGTCTTTTCTTCCCTCTCCAGCTTCCCTCCCCCAGTTTATTGCTTGTAAAACTGCATGAATAGAACACAGCTAAAGATTTCGGGACAATTAGTGTCCATTTGGATTAGCGCAGAACCTCTGCAAACCTACCCTAAAGAGTCCCCAAATAATTTCTTTTCCTTCTCATTCCCCTCTGGGCCTGCACCACTGCTTCTCAGGGCAAATATGGGAAGTGGTTAACTCCGGATGAATGCTTGCACAAACCCTGTGCCATTCCAGGGTCAGCAGAACAAAACAATATTGGACACAAAGCCTATTTTAGATATATAATCAAACATTTCATGTTTACAAAGGCTACCTATGCATTAATAACACTACTTAGAACACACAGCTGCTTTTCAAATATTTTATTTTTTTGCAAAAATATTTTAAAAGGGTGCTGTCCATGTGAAAAACACAGCATCAGCAGCTGGGCTCCAAGCACCATCAGATTAGGTGGATGAATGAAGACGTATCAAGACCTTAGAATATAAGGGGCAGCCTCTTGCAATGCAGGTAGCCCTCCCAAAATGTCATCACATTAACCCTCCACCAACTGCTTGGAGCTATGATGGGAACACAAACAGGGAAGGGTCCCATTTGTGTCTCACGCTTGTGCTAAGGCCTCCCTAAATTGAAAACACAGCTGGTTACAGTGTGCATCTTTCACCAACTGACAACACTGGCATGCTTTGGTGTAAAAGACGAATTTAATGAGGTTTCAATGTGTCACGGTAATAGAACTAAATCAGAGCTACTATGACTGTCAATGATGTTATCCTACTAACTTCTCACCCTGGACATATAAATGGCTCCTGAAGAACATGACTTATCTGAGCACTAAATTAAATAGGGTTTAAATAGCATAATTAAAGATAATATGAATCTACTCATGTTAAATATGCTGAAAGACTTCAGACACTAGAATAAATACAGTCTAATCTCTGGGGAAGGATTAGTGTGATAAAGATGACTACAGTTCCACTGTTTAATTTTGTCATGTAGATGCTCCCCGTAGACACTGCAGAGAGATAATTTTTCTAAAATAGAAAATGAGGTTCTCTTTCGGAAGGCATGCAAATCCAAAGCCTAAGAAAACAAAGTGTTATTCAACCTTGTAAAAACAGAAGGCTAAAACTGCCAAATGTAAAATGGTATTGAATAGCATTCACACTCATCCAGTTTAATGAGGTTTTGGACTCTTGATGCCAGCTCTAGTGCCTGGGGTGGTAATACACAACCTATGCACTGATTTACTAAATCACAAGCTATAACTTCTCTAATGTGTTTAGTATAGGTAAATGGTTGTAGCTTTTTGAATAATGTACATTAAAAACACAGTAACACAAAGACTTCTTTACACCAATAAGTAAAGTCATGTGTGCTAAAGATTGGCTCAAAAGCCATCAGAATAAAGGATATGTACCTTGATATATTAAGATTTTAGAAATTTATTCAAGCCAGATCAGAGTATTTTGTTAATGGGTCTGAAAAAACAAGACTTATGTCAAATATTTAGTAATACCAACTACTAAGCTAAGTAATTGCTGAGATTTACCATGAGAAAAATCACCAGAGGGTAAACTGACAAGCTTTCTAAAGAAAATCCACATAAATACACTCCAAGCATACTAATCTTTATTGGATTTGCCATACATTGCAAATATGGCCCTACTTACTTTCAAGTTAGTAAAAGAATAAACTTACCTTACAGATCACCAAAGAGCTGCTTGGCAGTGATGCACATATGCAACACACAACGTTCTGGAATAAGATTTATACTGCTGAAAATACAAACTAAACCTAAATAAATTCCTTCAGGTGTGTAATCGGGGAAATAATAAATTTGAATTTATACCAAATTATGACTGAAATATTTACAATGGCGTTAAAAAAATCCTATGCCTAGATTACTAAATCTCTCTCTCTGATCCTGCATTTCTGTAGTCAATCAAATCAGAACTGAGACTTATAACAATGCAGAAATACAAGATTTAGTGAGGGATTTATATAATTTTTTTGGTCATTTTAACTATAAGCAGCACTCTATAGTGATGATGCTGAAAAATCCAAACCCACTCCTTCAAAATACAGGAAAATACTGAAACTAGACAAACACCAAGCTATAAAATTTTAGTTCAGTAGTCTTTATTTCGGAGAAATCATTCAATGAATTTCTGGGGTTTTTATAAAACTTTAACTTCAGACAGCCACTGTCATAATATTGTAGCTACATTATGCTAAGATTTAAACATACTGTGCTGTGTGGAAAAAAAAAAAAAAAAAAAAAAAAAAGAATGGTTTACACCTCATTAGAGGAAAAAAATAATCCTGGCTTAAGGCATAAAGCTAAATGGAGACAAGAGTAAACAAGCCCAAATGCTGGGATAGGTATAGAATTTACACTGGTTACATAAATGATGTTGAGAATAGTCTTCATATTCTGCTGTACCAAAGAATCACTAAAGCATAATTAAGGAGACTTATTTCATCATACCTTACTCCAAGAAATAGTGGACAGTGACACCAAAATATTAGTACTATATTTATATACAAACTATGCACATTGCAATTTAGTCACACTCACACATCAAATTTTCTTTACTGTTTTCATTATTGACAGATGTGACAGTTTATTCTTACATTATACTGACTTTATGTGGTGTTTCATCTATAATATAGATGGTATACAACATATACAAGAAAAGAAAAACATTACCCAGCATTTTTTTTTTTTTTTTTCTAGAGAACAAGAAAATTTTATAAAATGAAAACTGGTGGGGGGATTACCAGAAATTCTATCCTATTTTTTCCTGCATGAGGGAACGGGAAAATTTTTGGCGTTGTTATGAGGTCACCGGAAATACTGCAGTGATGAATATGAATAAGTCTTCATTAGGTGACTGCTTCTTTGTGGTCATTACTTGGGAATGGTTCTGGATTATCATCTTATTTTTATTGGCTCCAATTTAAAGATACCTTCTTCAGCTGGTGGAAAAATAATGCTCCTTCTTTAGTTCTAAGAACAGCAGCCTTAGGCTGGAATGCTCTAAAGAAACCCAAGCTTTTGTAAAATGATGTCATATGCCAACTGTGCCAGGCAAATGTGTAGTAATAGCTAAAGCATTCTATAATTAAAACAAGTCCCTTGTTAAAAGAGACTGAAAGTGATCAAAGCTCTTTTGTCTGTTCAGACACTTGATAGATGTGAAAAGAGTTTTGCTTACAGTGAAGATGGTGCTGCGGTTTCTGTCTCCATCTTAAGTAGCAATAGAATGAATCCTGAACTATGCCTATTTGCAAAGAAACTAATAAAAGTAATACAGCAAAATGAATGCAACAAAAGGGGCATTCAACACAACATAGACAGGTATTTCTTGCCCCTCTAAGACATGGAGTGGAGCCTTAAATAGCCCAAACCGTTATTTAATAGTGGCATGGCAATAAAACAAAGATGTTTCAATAGTACTACCAACAAACAAATTATCCACTCAGGCTAAAGGGTCCATTTGTTACCAGCAGTCACTTGATTACAGTATGTAGTCCATGACTATTCTTTTACACTATCTTGTTTATAAAACGTATTTCATATTTACCAAGAAACATTAAATGTGAGTAAATGCTTTGAAAATATTTTATTGACTGAAACACATTCCTCAGCTTGCCTCCGACCTCGTACCTGATCTATGTTCTAAATTGCCTTAAAGGGTGGCATAGCTATCCAAATGTACCATTTCTAAGCAGGAATAATTCCTCATCTAAAACTACTTCAATACAGTTTTTATATGCCACATTTGTTCTTTCTTGCAGAGGTACAAATATAGGAAGAGGCTGACAGTTCTAACAATAGTCCTGGCCATGTTTGCAGGAGACATATCTGTAAATTTTAAATTAAAGCCTCTTCTCTTAACATTTCCTTTACACTCTTAAACAACAACAAATCAAATATTACTTAACCCACAGCACTCAGCACATTTTTAAAAAAATTCCAGTTGCCTGATACAAAGTGGTAGGGAACAGGTTGCATATCAACATGAAAAGAGAAGTTATACTCCATTGCAGAATAATGGTTTGAAAGGAGCTGGTTAATGCTAAGCTGGTTAACGCTAAACTCTATCCTGGGCATTTGCTACCATGGAACTGAAGCTCCAGCATAGGAAGATATGAACCGGAACCTACTTCTTTCCACCACATAGTGTCAGGTCAAAAATAAGTAAGTCTGAGACAATCCACTGAGCAAGTGAAGAGACTGTGAGCCCACACAATAATACATTCAATATGCAAGCGCTTCATTCCTTGCAAAAGTTGGTACCCTCTTCCAAAGCTGGATTTGGCTTTGACTTCATAGTGTCCAACATTCTTGGACACTTCACGATTTTGCTGCAACAGCCAAACTCTTGCCTCTTTTCTCTCCAAATACCCAATGAAAAGGCAATAGTAAGCCGATATAAACAGTGCATTTTTAATACACAATTTTAGCTAGGACAAATTAACATCATAAACCAACTTTCACTGCAAAACAAAGCAAAGGTAATTTCAGGTGCAAGGCTTTAGCTGCAATACTGTAATAAAAGAACAATGTAAAACATGAGATGTTATATAAAGTAATACATGTATGTTCCATTCTTTCTGACCCAAATAATATTTTGTTTTGAGTTGACTTCTGTAGTGAAGCTAAGTCAAGTATTCCATTATAATTTTAAAAGGCTTCAGTCATGTTCTCCCTAAGGGAAACAAAACAACTGATTCATGAATTGTGAACAAGAATTTCCAGATTAAAAAAAAATCTTCCAAATTGATCTACTTGCAGTCCATCTGCAAAATGTAAATCATTCGAGGTAAAAACCACACTGTAGATCTTCAGAATTCTTTTTCTTTGACCTATCTACACTATATACCCTTTCCTATTATAAATTACCTGCAATCACATAAGACTTCATTTCTCCATCCAAATCTCACGGGTGTTTTTTCCTGATAACCAATGCTATATATAAATAGACCGTACTCTTTCAAATGCCTTTTTATATCTCCTCTCCTAGGCCACATTCAGTTTTGGAAAAAACAACCAAAGAACCTAAAAAAACATGTTATACAGACAAGCCTTCTGAAAATAGGCCATTTAAGGTGTTTCTAGACATACCATATTTTTCCAGATGTTTTGTGACCACTAATGCAATTTACTCTAGGAAGGAATTTGACCTGTCTCTAAAATGCTTCATCACTAAAGTCAAGCATAATGATACCTGGTTTCCTGGATCTGTTTCGAAAAGTTTTCATATTAAGTTTTTTTTCCTATACTTGTTTTAAAGCAGAGTAATGTTCATTCCTTGTAGGTCTAAGAAAAAAAAAAAAAAAAAAAAAAGATAAAAAGTCTGATCTCTAGACAAAAACTGTTAAACACCCCCATTAATGGATTACTAAACTCTTAAGTCTTTGCAATTCCTAATGTAATGTCATTTGATTGAGCTAGGGTTTATTTCTGTCGTCTCTTCTTACATTCATCATGAGGACGAGATGGGGCATGCAGCTGCACAGTTGTTTTCCTGCCACATGACCTGTGGTACTGCAAAGTTGTAAGTGTGAAGAATGATCACAAGGACTCGGTAGCTGTGCGTCTTCAACCAGATGGATTCGAGAGGGGGCAAAGTAGGTCTTCAGGTAGTGGTCTGAGTTCCAATTCTACCATCTATAAATTATAACCTTTACCCAATGATCTTTTAGCAAAACCAGATATAATTCCAGTAAGATTACTATGAAATCAATACTTCTCATAGCATGATGTGTGATGTTTTACTAAAGGTATTCTTAGAAGGCTGTAAGAAAGAAAATTTGTAGCCAGAACATGATAAACAAGCTACACAATGGAAACATTAAATCAAAGTGGTTTCTAAAAAAGCAAAAGTAGTAGTTTAATCTCTCCATAGATCATGTCCCAATGAACCATGATCTTATAGAATAAAAATTCCAGAGCCATTTAAAAAAGAATAGATAAGAAGTGGGCAAGCTGGATTCTAGTTCTGGGTGGCACAAGAGAAAACAAAAGGGGAGAATATTTCTTACCAAAAAGACAGTAGGGAGCTTGCCTAAATCTGAAAGATCCCCAAAGCACTGTGAGACAGGGCAACTACATCCCTGCAGCCTCTATCAGTTCAGAATTTCTAAATGTCACTTCTATAGAGACCATTTGGATGTCCCATCATTGTCCTACTCTCAGGACATCCAAAAAGAGCCTTTCCTCTCTTTTGTCTAAACTTTCTATGAAAAAATTGGAAATGAAATAAAAGCAGTTTATCTATCTACTATAATTGATACCAAGAAATATTAGTATCTCAGGCAGGCTGGCAATTTGTAAAAATGACAAAGTCCAAGTTTATGCCTTCTTTTGAAATGCTGGCATACTTGCCACCTCACTACCAAAAATAGGACGATACAATGGAACATTGGTATAATAAGAAAGCATTCAAAAAATGTCTTTGGGAAATTAGTTCAGCACCAATGAATGAAATCCATAAACAAATGTTAAGCCCATTACACAACACGGTGAATTCCCAGCAATGCTGTATTTAGTGCTGAAGAACAATCCAAGCATTACCAAGAACTGACATAGTTCAGCATAAGTAAAGGTGCTTCAGGCTAATATTTGATAGTGTACTAATCTCATTCAGTACGCTATTCCAGTTTCTTATCAGCGAAGTTTATAGACCGATCAGTACTTCAACATCTCCAACAATTACTGTCTTCTCATTATTGAAACCTCACCTATTCCTGAAAACACAGGCAAGACAGTGCCTTTTCCCCGTAGGAAGAAGCTACGGAGGCAAGAACATGTCTATTCTGGTACATGTGGCTGTTCTAAAAGGGCAATTAAACACCTTCTGAAACGAAGGCTCATTTGAACAAGTATACTAGAATACCTTCTTCTGGTCAAAACCAATCAGAACAAGGAGCAGGTTTTAAGGCTACAGCTTGATCTTAGATCATCCAAAAGATGTTCAGTTCTCCAGAAACAGCAAATTCTGTGCTATTGTGAACACAATCACATTTACAGTTGAACAACAAACTTCCACAGTTCCTCACCTGTTATGTGCCTACAGAATCTAGTCACCTCTGCTTAGAGTGGACTTGCTCTGCCAAATTATAGAATGTGACAGTGTATATAGTGATACATTTGTGTAAGAGAAATTTTCATAAGGAAGATAAAACCTACTTACAACTTATTTTCTCATGCTATCCAGTAACCTACATGCAAACACGGGAAGGACAAGTTATTGCTACATCTGACGGTAGGGAACAAAAGCTACATACTACACTGTCTTGCATGATGAACGTCTACTCCTCTTTTCCCCAGCACAACTTTTATGTGTATTTTTAAAGTACTGTGAGCAGAACTGAACATCAAGAAGTCACTTGGTCATACAGTGGTAAACAAAGCATAACCTCCCCATGGAAGCTGTTGTAGAAGCACAAGCTAGTATTTGAATTTCCTGGGAGTTTTATTGATTCGCCTCTGCATTTCTGCTAACCAGAGAGATTTTCATGATGACAGCTCACCAAAATTTTAACTATCATGTTTTAACCCAGTGTGGCAGGGACAGTCTTGCTCTCTAGAGCTGGCCTGGTGCCTAGCTCAATGGGATACTGATCCATGACTCTGCCTCCTAGAGACTGTAATACACAAGTAATAAATAGCAATAAGGAACAATGGATGATCTGAAACACCAGCTCACATCAGTGCCCTGTGTCTACTAACATTTCTACATTTTCTACCACCAGTAGAGCTGAAATTGAGCCAGTAATTGTGGGAAATTTTAGGGAAGCATGTCAAATGGAGACAAGATAATAGTGTCTGTCGCCTTTTTTTTTTTTTTTTTTTAATAACATTTTTATTGTGTATCAATGGCTTCCAGATTGTTTACTCAGTTCACAAATAAAAATTAGGATTTTGAAAGCAAGTAGTTAGGAAAAGTCACGGAAAACTGGAAAAGTACCAGAGGATTTCTTTAAAATGTAAGTAGTATCAAACTTCAAAATACAAAACTGGAGTAATCCTGACAACAAATATTCAATAAATTTATGAAAATAATCCAAAACACTATGACAATTCCCATTGTCTTGTAAAACAATGAGCAGCCACCCAAGAAGCAAGCCAAAATAGTTTGTTTTGAGCTCTAGGACCTTTTGTGCTATCATTTAAACTGACGGATAATCTACAGCCAAGTTATTTAACAAGAGGATGAAGGAAATCACTTCAGAAATTTCTAACACTAATTTATGCTACTTATACTTTTGTGTTTACTGAAGCCCAGATGGTGTGTTATCAGAGCTATACTTAGGGCAGGTTTTATGCTAAGCTTTGCACCAATGCTCTTTCAAAGCTGTTAAAGGATCACCTTTATCCTGTATCAGAAGAAAAGCTTGAATTGTGGCACGGGCAAGGAAGCACAATTTTCTTTTTAATTGTACTGAACTGGTTGTGCGTTTCATCTAAATTAACTTGTTCTTTTAGCTGAGGATCATCAAGGAGTACTAAAAGTTACTAAATTAATTTTGCCCACATCTTGTCCAGAATTCATGACTTGGAACAATGCACACAGAGCGTGGACTTCGGAACATAAAATGTAGAACGTACAACACTGCATTACTCACAGCCTGGCAAGTAGGGCTCTCAGAAAACAAAAACAGTTGGGATGCCTTATCACTCCAAGTGACACAACATTCTTGCAGCATCCTGAATTCTAGAAATGTACACAAATCAATATGGAATATTTTTAGTCGTGATCTTTAACTAGAACCTCTGACAGGTGTGCAAGTGCCTTAATGGCAGTTGCATACACTGTTGGCTGACAGCAATTTTTTCAAGAGGTTCACAAATACAGCTGGTATCCCATTTACCCATTTTAAAAAGTGTTTTAAAGGGTCAATTCATGTTATAAACAAGTTACTGTTTATTAGGAATTGGTAGTAATCATTATGTCATCAGGACATATAATGCTGTATTATCAAAACATTTATTTCTTGGAATGAACTTCTAAATTTCAAATCACTTCAGTGAAGTAACACTAGTATTCAAATCAGTATAATATCATGAACAAAATCTGACACATTCTTTTCTTCCACTCTGGGGACAGTTTCTTCTTCCCTTACACTTTCTTTAGGCTTTTTCAGCTTTGGAACAGCTACCTGCAGCACTACTAGAGTCAAATGGCAAAACTAAACACACACTGAGAAGTACGAGACAACCAGATGTATTAACCTAGGTGTCCATAGGCTATCCCACAATTACATTTGAAAATGTTACGCCTTTTCACGCCTTTGCTTCTCTGGAAAAAGGGTAGTGAAGCACTGGAATGGGTTGCCCAGAGAGGTAGTGGAAGCCCCATCCCTGGAAACATTCAAGCCCAGGCTGGACGGGGCTGTGAGCAACCTGATCTGGGTAATGGTGTCCCTGCTCACTGCAAGGAGGTTGGACTAGATGGGCTCTGGGGGTACCTTCCAACCCAAACCATTCTATGGTTCTATGATTCTATGATAATGATGTCACTAGTAACAGTATCTTTCACTGGCCTGTAAAGGTAAATTAAAGCCCATAAATAGGAAATCCTAAAAATAGTTATGCTGCAAGTGCAAATAGTAATTTGTCATCCACGTTCATTCAGAATGGGTTTGTTTCATGCTTTACCATTTTAGGAAGACAGGATAGAGAGACACATTGCATAAATATCTTTGAACTATGACATGCTTGGTGAAAAACTAGTACTTAAGTGATGCAGAGGCTGTTAGGCCTTTTAAACTAATTATTTTTACAATATTTTGTGAGGGGTTTGTCATCTTTGCAATGAAGAATCAGTAGAAGACAGAGCACAGGAACTGCTTTTCCACCCCTGCAGTATGGAAAGCAGCAACAATTACATCCCAAAAGGCACGGGAAAGGATGATGAATAGATTCAGAAATCTTCCCTTTTCAAAAATTCTTACATAGGACTGACTGTGCCACATGAGTAAACTCAAGGGAAACTTATGACATAAAACCTGGAAAACTTAGGTGAAGTTCACACATCTGAAATTGCACAGTATACCTCACTTTCAATGCAATGCCAATATTATCCCTGGGGTGAAAGTTTTACAAGGAAAAAGAGAGGGAAAATAAAGCAAAACAAAACCCCCCAAAAACACACACACCAAATGAGCAGAATGACAAGTATGAAAGAACTGAGTGGCTGATGAGAGAGAGGTTACTACTGCAAGCAGAGGTGTGTCCCCATCAGACTTTCAGTCTGATTTCTGTATGGATTGACTCCCTTATCTGTTCTACATACAGAAGAAACTAGACGATGTGGAAATGAATTTTTATAAAAAAGGTATTTGACTTTGTGTTTCAGAGACTTTATACTTGCAAGGGGAAGGCAGCATATCACAAAATCTGCCAAATAAGCAAGATTTTATCCAGGAAGTAGATACCTTTTCACACACAGGAAGGAAACAAAATAATATCATAGACAATAGTAGTACTCAGTCGCCTGAAGATAAATATGTGCTTAAGTGTTTTATTGTATTTGGGCCAGAAATAGGAGAGGATGACCTCGCAAGTGATATTATATAACAGGCTTAAGTGACACAGAACAAATATACAAATTAAACCTCACCTTTTCAGAGATGGAGTACATAAAAAAAAGTATCTGGAATAATGTTGCAGCTGGAGACAAGAAGGTCTCTGACAGAGATTGGGGTAATTTATTGACATTACATTAATTCTTTGACTAATTGCTGCAAAAGGCCAGGGATTAAATGACAGAAACAGATATATATCTCCCAGGAGTGGAAGAAAAAGACATGAAGAAATTACAATCAGCCAGAACACCAGCTTTGGCCATCTCAGCTTGTAACTGACAAGACTCCAGAGTGTGCAAACAATCCATGTTCTTAGGCAGACATCAAGGGAGAGGAGGAATATATAGACCACAAACTTTGTCAAACCACTGGGAATACTAAAGATGCCATGTAAAGTGCAACCCCCATATTATTTATTTACATAAGAGATAGATATTTAAAAAAACAAAACCAAACCCAAAGCAAACAAAAAAACACCAAACAACAAAAACAAACAACCCCCCAAAAAAAAAAACCAACCCCAAAAAAACTACACCAAAAAAACCCCCCACAAACCTAAAAGGTCTCAGCAGCAGGCAAGCTAATAGAAACACTCAGTATACTCAGGGGCACAATACAGGAATACAGTATTTCTTGTAGGTGAGATAATTACTAGGAAACAAGAAGACAAGTATGACTGGATTTAGGGAACAACTCTATTTGATTTACATAGGGCCCTGTCAAGGCATTATCTTGAAGGCATATTAAAGTTCTATAGTGGGCATAGCAAATTTCTAATTAAAAAATTATTTATTAAAAAAAATATAGGTAGCAGTGAGACAGTAACATACAGGAAGATAAAAAACCAACAACACACACAAAAAAGAAACCCACCAAACAAAAACCCCAAGTCTCAAAATACAAACAAACCCAAACATCTTAGCATGCAATTAGCTTCAGGACTGAAAATGTATGTGATGGAAGAATCCCTCTGCAGTACCAGTCCTGGTCCCTACTTTAACCTGAGCTCCCCATCCCTGGTTTGCACTTTATAGAAAAAAAGAGCTCCCATGCTAGATAAGACACATGGTTCGTCTAACACTGATATCCTCTCTTAAACACTGGGCAGTCCCAGATGATTCAGTAAGAGGTGCAGCAAAATCTACTCCATAGATGGCTGCAGGATGAGCTGCCTCAACCTGAAAAAGTTTCCTCCTGACCTCAGACAGTAAAGGCTGATTTATCCTCTAAACATGTGATATTGTGATAGCAATCACTTTCAAAGTTGGTGTTTTGTTTTATTTTTTTTTTCCCAACTTCTTATTGTAACTTTGTATACTCTTGTACGGCACATAAATATGATGGGGTTTGCATCCTCATTTTTAAATGCACAAAAGTTAGGGGGGAAACAAAAACGACACACACCAAAAAAACACCAAAGCAAACAAGAAAAACACCAGCACACACACTTTTTTCATCTGTCTGTCTGATTCTTTTGTGTTCCAATTCATGGTACCCAGTAATCATCCTAAGTAGTTCTACATGTAATTTTCACTGCAACAGGGAGAGATCCCAGCTGCATTCAAAGCTGGTGTTCCAGGCACAGTTCACCTATTTCAAAGGCCTCAGCATGGGCTGTCCTATATTACAGCATAGACAGACCCTTCATAACATCTGGAAATTTTGTCGTACAGACCACTGCTTAACCCCTTTGTCACTGCATAAAAGCTGGAAAATAATAAATAAAACTAATAAAACTAATAAACTAATAAAAGCGCTGGTGTTCCAGGCACAGTTCACCTATTTCAAAGGCCTCAGCATGGGCTGTCCTATATTACAGCATAGACAGACCCTTCATAACATCTGGAAATTTTGTCGTACAGACCACTGCTTAACCCCTTTGTCACTGCAAATAAATAAAAGCTGGAAAAGCAGTACAATATTTCTAGGGCAACTTGGGTTCTTCAGATCGTAGCTTTTTAGTGGGATGAAGACCAATCACTTTTTTTTTTTCTTTGTTACGTGACGTAATCATTTGTGGACTCAAACATATCGTTATCCACATCATAACCATCTGGTTTTCCTCTGTGTCTCTGAGAGGAAAAAGCATGTTTTTAAAGGCCTTTTTAAAGTCCTAATGGAGTTTGCTAACAAGTAGGTTTTGTTGTGCCCCCCTTCTTCCCCATCATCCACTTATTTATCTCCTGCTCTTCAATATATGTAGCACAGTAAGTATCCTAAGGAGGAAAATACTTCAGAACCTCATTCTGCTAATCCCTTGGATGAATCTCATTAAGATCAATGCATGTCCTTCACTAAACCTTAAATAAGATCATTATCAAAGACTCTTTGGCCCCAAAACCTTACAGTCTAGAAGACAGCATTGTACACAACCACATGCACAGATCTGGCATCGCTGCCATAAAGTCAGAAACCTTTGATAAATTTATAAAAAAACTGAAACATGCAAGACTTCCTTCACCAAAAGCAGTGCCACCTAATTGTAAATCTATATACTTATCACTGCTAGCCTGCCTCTATACCTTCATACATACTTAATATTTCTATGGCTTCTTAGCACTCCATGCAACCACCCCCACAAAATACTACTCCCATGCTGCAGTTCAGAAAGCAGCAGCAGATTGCCACCAACAAACATCAAAAGCCCCAGGCCAAGGTGCTGGTGGCAGGGGTACGCTGCCATTAGGAACAGGTGAACCACCTTCCCAGAAACAAACCACACCTGCAGGTTTATATTTCCATCTGGTAAAGTTTGTTTAGCTTTTCCTCACGGTGATTGTCACAATTATTAAAAATCTCTGGACCATATATAGTGTGCAAATACCTACAAAAATTGATGTTTCACCATGTCAGTTTTGACGCAAATCAATTATAACACTTCGCGCTTCATGCAAGCAGGCTAGGGACCTACCGAGGCAGCTGTGCTTCTCCATCTTGCTACAGCGCACACAGCAGTTCAGCGGCTGTTAATTTAGGAAACCGCTCTGAAATGAGTGAAGCAGTGTGAGAGAGATTGCCAGGCCATGGCGGGCCTGCAAGAGAGACAGCAATGCTGCGATCCAGCAGCTGGGCCACATTTCCTGCAGTACTCCAAAGCCAGTAAGAGAATATTCCTGTAAGGCAATAGTGTGCTGTAGCAAAACTCACTAAAACATTACAAAAATGATAGAGATTGGAAAGCCTGCTGTTAGTTTAGACATTTCAGGGAAAACCACGTGTACCAGAAATTGCTCTTGGGAAGCCATATTAAAGGCTACCGAGGGTAGGGAAGAGCTTGCAAGCCAGAATTAACCAAACGTTTTCAAATAGTGAGTGGAAAGACAATGTTATTAGCCTGGCAGAGTCAGGTCAGTGAATATGAGGGAAGGGAAAGGAGATGAAAAGAGAGAAATAGGAGCAGGAAATTACCTGAGGGAGCAACATAACTTTCTACTACATTCTACTACACACCTGCAGGGTGTCACTCACACATTTCTTGACAAGTGCGTGAGGCGCAGGTGCCGAAGTGATGGCGGGGGCGTGCAGGGGTCTCTGAGGTGAGGCCAGGCTGCCCCAAGCCAGACACAGCTGGTTCCGGCAGCCCCAGTGCAGGGCGCGGCTGAGCCCCTCGGGCTGAGCGGGAGGGTGAGGGGCTCCAGCCGCCCCCCTGCAGAGACTCCCCTGGAGAGCTGCCGCCGGAGCAGGTGGGTATCTCCTCAGGGAGCTGCGGCCTGTGGAGGGCCCGTGCTGGGGCAGGGGAGCAGCGTGAGAGGGCAGGGGCGGCAGAGGGGAGCTGGTGTGGACTGACTGCAACCCCCCAATTCTCCATCCCCCTGAACCCCTTGGTATGTGATCTCACTGTCTTTATCTTGACCCTTGAGCTTTTTTTTTCTCCCCACTTTTATTTTCCCCTCCCATCTTGTGGAAGGGGAGCTGTGACAGTACAGCTGGGCAGGCATCTAGCAGACAGCCAAAGTTAACACACAACAAGAAGAAAGTGCCCTGTATTTGCACTTCCTAACGTGATCTTAAAACTGTTTTTATGCTTAGTCACTATAACATGAAATACTTGAGATAGCTCTATTTTTAAAGGTGTGCTGAATACTAGAGAATTAAAGCCAAAGTATTCAGACAACATGCAGCTTAGGCAGTATGACTGAAATAGTGAATTTAGGGAAGCCAACACAATCTGGTCATCCAAGGCTTAATAGTCACCAACAACTCTCATGTAAACAGATAAGAGATTGACTTCCATATGAGAAACCTGTGAGTATACTTCCCACAGTGACAGAGGCATGTGAAGATTAAACGCAAGTAAACACAAGACAGGGATACTACTCACTGGAACTTAAAATATTAGTTTTCACATGATTTACAATTAAAATTTATTATGTAAATGAAGAGAATTTCCTTCAGTAGACAAGAGGTTTAATCTCTGCTGAGGCAGAATATAAAGCAGCACTCTGGCTACCAAATTCATTTTAACTTGCATCTGTGCTGTTTTTCATTTAATTAATTGAAAAACTTCCATCAGCTTGAGCAGGATCAGACCCTTAAGAGAGTGACTGATTTTGAAGTACTGCAAGCAATGAAATTTGTCACAATATTCAATAATTTATTATTACTTATGTTTTGTTATTGTCTCCACCACTAACTTTGGACTGTGTTAATAGTTTCCCAATCCTTTCATGAGTGAAAACAATAAAAAATATGGATGTATCTTTTTTTAAAATGGACTTTGTTATTAAATGGAGAACAATAACTCAAACTGATCAGACTTCTGAAAACTGATATCAGCAGGTCTTTGCCCAGGGATTGTTAGTTAACCTTATTTAAAATTATCACAAAGAAGGTGCACAGAATTTTATTTTATGTTATATGGCTGTGCGTTTATGACATCTGTATATAGCTGCCAGTTAACAGAATTTGCTTCCCTCTGAATAAATGCCAAGTAAACGATTCAGTAAACCCACTTATATACAGATTTCCTAAAGTGTCATGTGAAAAGCTTTTATTAAAAAGGAGTGAAATTGCTCATCTCTCAAAATAACTTTAGCACATGATGTAAAATATACTATAGTCAGTCTGAATTTTTGGAATTTCAGAAGGTAATTAGGCCCCCATTCTTGGAACAAGAGCTCTGCTATTATGATTACCAGTGAACTATGAAATTTTCTCTTCACAGATTCCTACTTTGTCAGAGATCATCCTGAAATATTAATGTTAGAGAATAACTGCACATAGAACATTTTTTAGTAGGCTGATATGGCCACCTATATAGAAAGACAAGTCTCTATACTTATGTGTGCAGGATAACAAATGAATAAACAACCTTAAGGTGTGCTTTGATCTGCACACAGATGATGTGAGAACTGGGCAAAACTTATTCACAAACCACAACATTTCCATGAAACATAGTTTCAGCTTGAAACATTCGCAGATTCAACCCAAAAGTGATTTGTTCAGAAATAACTTTGGGTTCTTTGATCACGGGTCAATTTACGTGACACCAGGCCTGCTGGCAGCGGATGGGGTACACCTGTATCAAAGTGGGAAGAGGATCCTGGGACAGGAGTTAGCAGTGCTCATTGAAAGGGCTTTAAACTAGATGTGAAGTGGGAAAGGGAAAAAACCAGGCTCGCTGGAGATAAGCCTGGGGCCGGTATGCCAGTTGTTGGGGGACGGTGTGCTGGCAGGGCCCTTCACTCTGCTGTCTCAGTGAAGGTACAGAGTAGAGCGCTGTGCGGCAGCAAGGGTGCAGCTCCATCAGGGACTAAACTTAAATGCCTTTATGCAAATGTACGTAGCATGAGGAATAAACAAGAGGAGTTAGAGATGTGCACACACGTGCAAAGCTGTGATCTCACTGGCATCCCAGAGAGATGGTGGAATGGCTCCTATGACTGGAGTGTTGGGTTGTGGGGATACAGGCTCGTTAGGAAGGACAGGGAGGGGGGACGAGGGGGAGGTGTTGCCCTCTATGTCAATGACCAGCTGGAGTGCCTCAAGCTCCACCTGGGGATGGATGAGGAGCACACAGAGAGTTTATGGGTCAGGATTAAAGGGAGGGCAGGGTCAGGTGACATCAGGTGGGAGTCTGCTACAGGCCACCTGGCCAGGACAAGCAAGCAGATGAGGCCCTCTATATGCACATGGGTGCAGCCTCACATTCATAGGCCCTGGTCCTTATGGGGGACTTCAACCACCCCAATATCTGTTGGAGGGACAACGCAGTAGGGCATAAGCAATCCAGGAGGTTCCTGGAATGCGCTGATGATAACTTCCTTCTCCAACTGACAGAGGAGCCGACGATGACAGGTGTCATGCTGGACCTTGTTCTTTCCAACAAGGAGGGGCTGGTGGGGAACATGAAGCTCAAGGGCAGTCCTGGCTGCAGTGACCAGGGAATGGTGGAGTTTAAGATCCTCGGGGCAGTGAAGAGGGTGCACAGCAAGCTCACTACCCTGGTTTTCAGGAGAGTAGACTTTGGCCTCCTCAGGGGTCTGCTTGGTAGTGTAGCTTGGGATAAAGCCCTAGAGGGAAGAGGGGCCCAGGAAAGCTGGTTAATATTCAAGGATCAACTCCTCCAAGCTCAGGAATGATGCAGGAAGAAAGGAAGTCAGGCAAAAATGCCAGGAGGCCTGCATGGATGAACAAGGAGATCCTAGGCAAGCTCAAGCAGAAGGAGGAAGCCAACAGAGGGTGGAAGCTAGGACAGATAGCTTGGGAAGAATACAGATAAATTGTTCGAGTAGCCAGGAAGCAGGTTAGGAAAACCAAAGCCCTGATGGAATTAAACCTGGCCAGGGATGCAAAAAACAACAAGAAAGCCTTTTATAGGTATGTCAATGATAAAAGGAAGACCAGGGAGAACGTGGGCCCTCTACAGATGGAAGCAGGAGACCTGGTTACCTGGGACATGGAGAAAGCCAAGGTGCTTAAGCACTTTTTTGCCTCAGTCTTCAACAGCAAGTGCATTAGCCGCATGGCCCAAGTCAGGTGTCCCCAAGATGGGGACTGGAAGAATGAAGAACCACCCACTGTAGGAGAAGACCAGGTTTGAGAGTAGCTAAGGAACCTGAAGGTGCACAAGTCTATGGGTCCTGACGAGGTACATCTGCAGGTCCTGAGTGCCAAACCACTCTCATCATATTTGAGAGGTTGTGGCAGTCTGGTGAGGTTCCCATTGACCAGAGAAGGGGCAACATCACCCCATTTTTAAAAGGGAAAAAATGAGGACACAAGAAACAAGCTAGTCAGCCTCACCTCTGTGCCTAGCAAGATGATGGAGCAGAGCCTCCTTGAAACCATGCTAAGGCACATGGATAACAAAGAGGTGATTTGGGACAGCCAACATGGCTCACCAAGGGCAAATTGTGACTGACAAACTTGGTAGCCTTCTATGATGGGGTTACAGAGTTGGTAGATGGAGGGCAGCCAACTGATGTCATCTACCTGGACTCCTTCAAGGCATTTGACACTGTCCTGCATGATGTTCTGGTCTCTAAACTGGAGGGTCATGGATTTGACAGATGGACCACTTGTTGGATAAGGAACTGGCTGGATGGCCACACCCAAAGAACTGTCAGTCATCAATGGACTGGTATCCAGGTGGAGACCAGTGATGAGCGGTGTTCCTCAAGGGTCAGTACTGGGGCTGGTGCTGTTTAACATCTTCATTGTCAACACGGACAGTGGGACTGAGTGCACCCTCAGCAAATTTGCCAATGACACCGAGCTGTGCGGTGTGGTTGACATGCTGGAGGGAAAGGATGCCATTCAGAGGGACCTTGACACCTTGACCTTGAGGTGGGCCTGTGTGAATCGTATGAAGTTCAACAAGGCCAAGTGCAAGGCCCTGCATGTAGGTCGGGGCAATCCCAAGCATATGTACAGGCTGGGCGGTGAATGGCTTGAGAGAAGCCCTGAGGAGAAGGACTTGGAGGTAGCAGTGGATGAAGAACTTAAAGTCAGCTGGCAATGTGCGCTTGAAGCCCAGAAAGCCAGCTGTTATCCTGGGCTGCATCAGAAGCAGTGTGGCCAGCAGGAGGGGATTCTGCCCCTCTACTCCACTTTGGTGGGATCCCAGCTGGATTACTGCATCTAGCTCTGGGGTCCCCAACACAAAAAGGACATGGATGTGTTGGAGTGGGTCCAGAGGAGGACCACAAAGATGACCAGAGGGCTGGAGCACCTCTGCTGTGAAGACAGGCTGATAGAGTTGGGGCTGTTCAGCCTGGAGAAGAGAAGGCTCCGAGGGGGACAGCCTAGAACAGCAGCCTTCCAGTACCTGAAGGAGCCTACAGGAAGGATGGAGAGGGACTTTTGACAAGGGCATGTAGTGAAAGGACAAGGGGGAATGGTTTTGAACTAAAGGAGGGCAGATTTAGATGAAATATGAGGAAGAAATTCTTCACAATGCGGATGGGGAGGCACTGGAACAGGGTGCCCAGAGAAGCTGTGGATGCCCCATCCCTGGAAGTGTTCAAAGCCAGGTTAGACGGGGCTCTGAGCAACCTGGTCTACTGGAAGGTATCCCTGCCCATTCATGGCAGGGGGGCTGGCACTAGATGATCTTCAAGGTCCCTTCCAACCCAAACCATTTTATGATTCTATGATTCTAACTTCATTTTGACGTTTATGCGTGTTTCTAGTCAATCACCCCTGCTTATCCATCACTACCACACACAGGGATTAACAGTAATCTTTAAATCAATGGTTTGTAAATGGAGGAAAGCGGCTTTAGGCGGTCACCTACAATGAAACACAGGTAGTTTTTGTTGGCCGAAGGACACATGAACCCACAATCTCCAGGACAGCTATCTGGATAATTTGATGATTACATGGGGCTTTCAATCTCCCTTATTCGTTCTTCTGCACATTGTAGAAACATAAGTACGCTTAAGCACCAAACCAGACACAATAATTCACGTGATGCCACTTTCTGGCATCAAGCATCCCAGCCACTAACAGAAAGGAACTTCTTCTGTGTGTGTGTCTCAAAATTATTTGAATAATTTACAGATGTAAAAATAAAATGCTTCATTCTACACACAGCACATTTTTCTGACTCAGTGAGACAAATACTCCCCACAGAATCAAATTAAAACCTTTGAAACAGTTTGTCAACTATTTAGATTAAATAGTTGATCAAGTAAGTTGATCAAGTTGATCAAGATCAAAATATTTAGAGGATCCTATTGATCAATCCTCCCATGTCTGAATATGTAATAATGGAAAAAGCAGTTCAAAAATATATAGTAAAAAGCTTAATATTGAAACCTAGTTCATTTCTCCAGTCAAAGCTAAACTGAAAAGTTTAAAGTTTGTGTTAATAGCCTCATGTCTTACTATATACTTTGTATTGCTTTAGCCCTTGAAAGTCATCCTATCCAGACACCTGACAAAGCTCTGCTGGTAGTATGAGGCAAAGTTTGCAATGGGATCTCTCAGCTGACATCTTTTTGTGAAAGTAGCATGAAGCAGATAAATAGCGAAAAAGGGACCAGCCCCAAATCTTTTAATCCAGCTCCATTTGCCTAAACTCACACATATAAAATTGCTAGTAACCACCACGTCAGAGCTGAGCAAGGGAAAACTGAAAGCTAAAAAAAAAAAATGTCGTAATCAAGTGTAGTTGTACTTACTAAAACCACTCCAGAGAGAAATGGACTTTTTGTGCTATGTTGGAAGGCATGAATAGAATTTTTTTTTTTTTTTTTAATGTTTCTATTGGAAGCTGTTGCATTAGGGTCAAGGGGTCAAGGCAGATGTGCAACCAAACCCTTGGATAAGATTATATTCACTGCACACACACTGAACTGAAACAAGCATGCAGCTGCCAGTAAACCTCTAGTTCTGTGTCTTGGTGAATTTGTTTTACCTCAGTTTAGCACAGCTTGTACCTTTATTTGGGACGGTTTGTTCATTATTTACCTTCCTTGTGACCATCTAGACAAACTTAGATATTGTTTCCATAGCTACCATCTGTACATTACTTGAACTCTCCCCTAACCCAGGCATCAGTTCCTACAAACGCTTCTTTTCAACAGCTTTGCACTGTCAAGTGGCAAATTTTCATTAGTTGTTCTACATTCAGAAAACTTGACTTTCAACATACATTCATGGAGTTTTACAGGCCTGATCTTACAGCTTACATAAACTGAGGCAACTTCACTGGAGCTAATGGAGTAGCAAAAACCAGAAGAAATAAAGTCTTGTGCAGGCTAATCAAGGTTTGCATACAATACAGACCTCTGAACATGAACTGTTACATATCAGAAGCTGGAAAAAAGACAGTGCAACCGAGTCCAGAGAAACCAAAATGACTGACTCGGGAATAATGGAATGTCAGGCAATGCATGGAGTATCATAGACTTTATTAATTTAACATAGGACTTGCTTTTTGCCTTTAACTATGTGGTGTACCAGAAAAATCATCACCTGGAACAAACAGGTACAAAAAGGTCCTATCTCCAAAAGTTTCAAGGTGAGAAGCACAGGAAGCCAATCTTTGTTTGGAAACAGGGTAGCATTTGTGACACCTAAATTGTTTCATTACACCTCAGGCAGCAATCCAAAGCTACTAAACTATGACCACAAACCACATATGATTACAACACATCTAGGAGATTGTGTCATAACAAGAGTCTATTTTTGAATAAAGTACATGGGGTATTGAAAGGGACATAAGTGTCCTTTGTATTTTGTATGTCCTTCAATGGCTTACCAGTTATATCTGGAGGTATCACACAAGAATGCAGCAATACAGAGCACATCATACAATCAAGACTCATTGTTTCTGGCATTAGGTAAAATCTCCAAACAATAATGCATTCTTTCAGCAAAACCTTTCATTCACATAGTTCATAAGTAATTCTCCAAATACAGTGTCCTAAAGAAAAACATTTTGAGTTCCTAATTTTCAAAGTTTTACATTTTTTTATTAAAAAAAAAAAAAACAAACAAAAAACAAACAAACATGGGAGAAGAAAGTGCCTCCAAAGCAGACTTCTGCTAATGTAAGTTGATTATATAATCTCATTCAGAAAGTCATCAATACTTTACCACTGACATTAAAAGGCAATTCCAGAACAGTATTAGAAAAATATTCTTGCCATCCAGCCTAAATTTAGTCAGTTAATATCCTTTATTCTGGGCCAGCTGCATCTTCTAACTTAAGCACCCCTTCTCTGACCATAGCATTCAGCTCTGCTATACATTTATACAGATCTACTACACATTTGCCTCCAGGTTTTTTTGAGGCTAAACAACAAGCTCTCTAGTTTCTCTCCTAAGGCTGCTTTTTGATCCTCAAATCCATCCTAATCAAAACAACGGCATTTTTGACTGCAACAATCCAATAATATTGTCAATTAAGACCAAGCTATTAATAAACAGAAGCTTAAGCAGAGGCTCATGAAACTCCATTTAGACAGCCAGGAGGTCTAAAACTGAAAAATAGATAAGTAGATTCCAAATTCAATATAACTGGCTGGGTGGGTTATGCTGAATTTTAACATTTCTTTTTAATGTTTCATCTCCATTTTACACCATCTTTACCATAAAAAAAAAAAAAAAGCCAAACCATAACTACATCTTGATCTTCTACTATTATATTTCCTTTAATACTGAAAACATCTTTATTTTTCATAAATGTGATGTTATCATAATTGACAGACTTTCTACAAACTAGAGGACAGGAAATGAGGGGTATAATTTCTATAGTTTATGAACTCTACTGCTATGTATTTCCATGAATTTGGCTATTGAACCAAGGAGGAGAGAGGGGAGTGGAGAAGAAGAAAAATTAAAAGGCGATGAGGGATGATCTTCCATTGAAGTCTGTTGCTTCAGCTCTGCCCTGAAGCTCTCCTTCACACCCCGAACTCCAGCTATTTTCATGTGACTGCCTTGCACACATCAAGCCGCACACAGTGAAGAATAACACAGGAACCCTTTGCTAGACTCAGGCCTAACCAGCATTGGGAATGCAGCCCAGCAAAGTCCTGAGGTATGAAGTAGTGCAGCTGAAGAGAAAACATGGGGAAACCAGACTATTATGAGGGGTCATCTCTTAGAAACAGTCAGTCAAACTTGTATTTTCTCAAAACAACAGATAAGTAGCGTAGCACAGAAACCTTTCCAAACAGAAACCAGAAATATGTACCTCCACCCTCTTCTGCTTATGAAGGAAGAGGATGCATGACAGCTCTGTGCTGCCTGGCAGGGTGTAAACTTGATATGGTAGGAAAGGACAATGTCATATTGTACAAAAGACAGAGATGCCAGTACTCTGCTGAATACAATGGGAACAATGTGATTGAGACCATTTCAATAAAGATATTATAACTTGCTCACTAACTTCCTCCTTTGGTTTACTCTCCAAGTAACCTTCCAGAAGTCCTTTCTGAGTCTCCAAGTCACCAGATTCCTCTTACTGCAGCTCATGGATGGGTTAAGATGAAGGAGGAACCTAACACAGAGCCATACTTGTGTTGCTCTTGAGTTTTGACATACTTTCTGTGGTTGCTTTAATACCTTCATTGATTATTCTTTGAGAACCCTGCATTTACAAGAAGCAGCATGGAAAAAAGACCTCAAAGAGGAAAGAAATGTGAAAGGGGGAAAATGAAAGGTCAAGCAAACTTTTTAACAACAGTGGGATTAGCAAAAAAGAGGTGGTGTCAGCCAGGAGTTGAAATTAAAACCGAAAAGAAGTAGAGCAGTTTTAAAGAGCTTTATTATATGCTTTGCTAAAGGAAACAAAACAAAACAAAAGTGTCTTATTATTGGACAAGTTTTATTAGGATTGTTCTAAATTTATTATTATGGATTTTCTAATTTTGGAAAAGCTTTAACTTTTTTTTTTTTTCCTAAGATGAACTCATCTGTTTTCATTTTGAAGTGACATCTTTGTTTAGAAAATTGCCAGTGTTCATTTAAAAAGATTTTAAAGGCTTAAGAAAATAAGCCATTTTGCTGCTTCTCCATTCCACCCCCCTCAGTGTCATGAAAAAAAAACCCACACCCACCCAAGTTCATTTGAATCAAAATACTTCTCTAGTTTGGATAAAAAAACTGAAAACAAATCAGTACTGCATCAAATCCAAGGTAAAAATTAAGAAGTGTCCTACTAGTAATAGGAAGGGAAGATTACTGTTCTGTGAAAGGGTTCAGAGGGAAAAAGCAACTGGAACTCACCTTTGCTACAGCTTATATTCAAGGTTACCATTTTTTTTTTTTTTTCAGTCTAGAAGTGTCTAGAAGCAATCAATCACTTTCACGACTGACACACATGCACACGCACACAGAACCTTTTCTCTTTCTTTCTCTTTTAGGTCAAGAAAAGCAAGGGAGCAGGCAAAACTGTCTGCATACACAATTATATTTCTTCATCTCTAACTTTTTTTCCCATGGTAGTAGCTCTGCAAGAAGGGCAGCATCTTACACTGTCTTCCAGCTGCCTGAAAGCTGAGGTGTTACTTGCGTTTTGTCACCAGAAATTATCCCATCAAGTATTACATAATTGATCAAGTACCAAAAAAATCTTAACTGCACCTTTGCCCTTGTCCCACTTATTTTGTGTCATTCACTGATCATAATAGGCAGGCAGGCAGAATTTTGCTTTGCAACACAGGGAATAAAAAGAAACGGGAAGCAAGTTAAACAGTCAACACATTTTATAACATTATATTCTCTTACTACTTTTCTACTTAACAACTAATTTTGTCCATGTGCACACCTACGTGCTTCAGATGTGAAATTCAGCAGAAGACTTATATTGACTGTACTTCTCCATCATTTTCATAAGGTACACCTGCCAACTGCCAGTTAATAATTTATCATCATGTCCACCTACTTAATTTATAAAATACAGAGTTATTTAGTACTTGCATAAATCAAGTGTAGGAGACCTTAGCTTTAAAGTCTGACACACGTGAAAACATCCTTGCTTCTCTACTCTTTCTAAGCTTCAAGCTGAATTCAGATCTGAATTTAGCTGTTAGGAACAAAGTTCTGTACCCCATGATCCCCCCTTGCCACTTTGTGGTAGAAAATTATCCATTTGAATGCTTGATATCGACTGTTTGCCTTATTAAAACTAAAGGTGTACACAATAAAAAGACTGTCAAAGTATCCATGACTATGTGAACTTCTGGGGAATCTTTCATTTATGTCTACATATGAATGTACATACATATGCATGCATAGAGTATAATCCTGTATTAGATATTCTGATAGTGATATACCTTGTCTTAGCCTAAAGGACATATTGATGCCTTCCTACATCCTACAAAGACCCCAGTTCACGCCTTGGCAAGAGTAAGTGGTAAGTAAAGTATGGAGACAGAAGAGCCCTTGGGTTACTCTCCAAGTTGAAAAAAAGAATACAAGATCTGTTAAGATGATCTTTGTATTCTCTGAAGACCTATTTAATGATTGATTTTTACCACAGTTGTGAACAACACCAGAGGAACTTGACGGCTTTTGGCTAAACGTGGTTGATAGTTCTTGGAGGTCTTCCTGCTGTCTGATGTAACATGAAAAGCAAACTACTCTGGAAATGCTACAGAGGCAGGGGCTCCCACCCCCACCCTCCTCAAACGAGGAAATACTATACATGAAAGCTTGATTTTGGCTAGATAATACATATTAATCCCCTAGTTTGTGAGCAATGATCTCACTACAAAACACAACAATAATTCATCTCCGTGAATTATTGCTCGACTTGCAGCCAAAATTGCACGTTCTCACTAAATGTTCTTGAACAAGAAAAAATATATTAAATATAAAATTATTGTGGTTTGTTATAATTCAAGAAACAATACCTCTACGGTACATCTGAGATTGCTTCCCCAGACCCCAATGATTTTTTTTTTTTAAATGGCTTTCCTTGTCACAGCTGAACTGGAAGGTCAAATTTTGATTCTTTTCTGAGTATTTACTTGTCTCATATCAAACAAAAAAAAAATGGCTTTGAGTGCTGCTGGATTAAGAGAAACAGCACTGAAACATTTACCAAAAGTAAAGCTCTTTTCTGGAATCCAGGAACTTCTTCATAGGACCAGAAAGAATGAAATCCTCACTCTATTAAAACAGAGAGCATTGCCATTGAAGTCTCACTGAATTCAAAGGGGCCCGAATAACATCCTGAAAGTCTTATATCTAAGTACGAATAACTAATGCTTTGTTGTACCTTCTCTTGACCAGCTCCCTTAACTCCACAGCAAGAAACATAGCAGAGAAAACCAAACTAAATTCCAGAAAGTAACACACTGTTATATTATTTAGCCCTTTAAATTGCAAACAAGCCCATTAAAGAAAAGATCCACTGAAGTAGAAAGGAGATGAGAAAGATCCAAATAATTAGTGTTTATTTTTCATATTGCAGTAATACCTAGAGGTGTCAATCTTCATTAGAATCTCTGCAAAAGTTCTGCATATGCACACTGCAAGAAAAGATTATATCCCATAAGAGACTAGTAAAACCAAAACATTAAAAAAAAAAAATTAATCAAAAGAAAACTGAAGAAAGCTGAGGATAAGATATTATCTCCATTGACAAAATTGAGATCTCTGGCTCCAAGTTATTTGCACAAAGTCACCCGCTTTTAGAGTGGCAGAAGTAAAATCAAAACCAAATTTTAACAGGCGGTGCATTCAAATCTAAAGAGTCAATCCTGAAGGTACTTTCTCAATGCTTCACTCTTTAAAACAGCTCATGCAAAATAAAGGTATATTTTAAAGTGATGTTGATATCACCAAAACACACACAAAAGTATAACAACTTTCATTACAATAGCCTCAGGAGGTTTTGGGGTTTTTTTTGGTTGGGTTTTGGTTTGTTTTTTACATCTTATATTACCTGCACTCCTTAGTTTGAAACAACAGCAAAAAGTTTGCTTTGCCTCCATCGTTCCTATAGCTAGTAAATTACAATTAAGTGTTAAAAATTCTTCTCATTTGTATTATGTGCAAGAATGAGAAACTGGGTATTTAGGTATTATTTGTACTTAAAGGAGAAAAATCCCTAATAAACATTCAGCATAGCAATGAATTGATCACTCTGTTCCCTTCAAATGTAAAGGGTATAGCCAGATTTGGCAGAAACAAGAGCATATTTCCACCACCCATAACAAGAGCTAGCCAGGTTAAACTGAGTGGTGCACAGTAAGCTCTGCACAACTGGGCAGTTACATATATACATATATATACACACACACACAGTAACATATCGAGCAGTCTTAAAGAAAACTAGATCTCTTCCTGTGAGCTTGTCTGCTGTGCTGATAATCAGCAAACATCGATATTCTCAAAATAGATATTCACAATGGGTCTATGTATGATGGCATACATAGCAGTATTCATTTGAGCACACCAAAGCTTTTTTAGCTTACTAGATATATTTCTTTTGAGACTTCCATTTTTCCTTTTCAACTGCTATTCCTAACATGATTTGCTGACACTAACAGAATTCAAACACCTATTTTCACGTCACAGTTAAACTTCAATATCAATATCTCACAATAATTTTCATACATTTTCTGCTAATTTGCCATAGAATAGGAATAGGTTAGCAACTTTCCAAGAATCTACCAACATAGGAAGTACAGTTAAGTTTGTTATATTGGAATTATTTTTCAGCAACAGCATTGCTTATGAACTGTAAGCCCTTACAACAACAAATGATGCCTAAATTCAGCCAGTATTTCTCCATTTCACTAGAGAAACCCTTCCAGAATGAAGCATCGCTCAGAAGCGGTAACAAAGTTGCATGCTTGAAAAGATAATCATAGGAAATAAGTACAAGTAAGTACAAACTACAAATCATTCAGATACGTGTACAAAGAGAAGAAATACAAAGTAAATGGATTTATTAGATGTTAATTATAACTTTAAAAACCTAATTATTCTTCCAATCCATCAATGAAAACCCTTTGAGCAAATCTTATTTTATCGTCTCTTTGATGAGACTCAAGTCTCTGAGAAGTCAATAACTGTATGATTCATGACTTGGGACAAAGGTTATGCATTTCAAAAATAATTAGCTTCCTACCTAGCGTGTCTTCTGCCACTAACAGGAAAGGATTCTGCAGAAAATAATAATTAGACCTCACATCATCTCTCCAAGATGAACATTTCCATCTCCGATTTTCAAGCAAAAACCACACAGACTCTTCAGGATAACACCGAATGCCCACTGATGTTCAGAGCATAGACCCCACATACTCTGTCTACAAAACTGTTCTTTCACTGTCTGAAACATTTCTACAGTGTACCAAATCACTTCAAATTTAGTTTAACATTCACATGTGATTTAGTACGAGGATTTTCTTGTTATCAAGTACTCAATTCAGAAGAAACACGTGCAGAGCTTTATTGCCTGTGATACACCACACGTCATTTATTCTGTTTGTGCCTTATCCTATCCCACATCTAAAGCTCACTGAAAGAGGGGAGAATGACTTTTAACCTGAAAACTTTCAGTGATCCATATGCAGGCTAGTTCCCACAAAACACATGTATTGGTGCAACTTGAGAGGCAGAGCGCTTCCTAGAAGAAGCAGAAGTGAGCCGCAAGAAGTGTGAGCTTCTCAAGCACTAGTTACTCCAACATCTCTAACTGTATCTAGACCAACTTTCTAGGTTCAGAGTCTACTTTATCCTAGTAGTTCTGTACATATTGTGTATGTGCACAGAGAAAAGATTCAATTCACTGTGTGCTACAGTTGTTTCTATCTGATAATAGAAAGCTCAGCTAGTCGCAATGCCTTAGCCTCTCTAATAATTTATATTACATAAACATTAGAACTTGAAGCCAATTCAAACTCTCACTACAATTAGAAACACATTTCCACTTGTCATCAATTCTTTTCTGTTTGTCTACATCAGATACAAATTGGCTATTATATCTATTATGAAGGCATCAATGGAAGCTTCTGTTACACAGGAACAGTTATTACTTTAGATTAAATGCTAAATTAATTTTGGTTCACCACATACTGAAATTCCCATCACTCACCTCAAAAAAAAAAAATAAACAGCAGGTGAACTTAAAAACAATCATAACTATAAGAGAACTGTGACACAAATTACCGTATCCCACTAATGGTTATAAGGCATTGGAGCCAACTACACCAAAGTGGATGGAAAATTCTGTCATATGTTGAGTTGTGCAGCACTTCCTGACTGTGATAAATCATAAAGCGTTCTATCCTGTAGAATTAATTGCTGCTATTAAGAATGCTACAAAATATTTTTTAAAGATAAAAGATATGATCTTAACCTTAGTGGTCTGCCACACTGATGCTCGTGCTAAGCTTTGTATCTCAGAAAACAACATTCCCTGGAGAAAGGAAATGGCACTCAAGTGGACATTTGAAATGTTTGGAGTGCTCTTTTTAAGAGGGCAGAGTCTAGCCCAAATTTTCCAACCCAGACTAAACTGAGAGTCCTAAAATATAAGCACAGAGAAGCACGGACTGTACAAACTCCTCTTTGAGTAGGCCAGACAAGCCAGTGTAAATGGTACTCTCTGGGTTAGCTAACGTTCCCTGACTCTCAGCTTACAAACCTTCTAAACCAAGAGGACTACGTGGCTTTTGGGCTGACTTTTGGCTTATGCTCTGCTGCTTCATACAGACATGATTCTCCCTACCTCAGTTGTACACAAGTACTCTTGCTTTCAAACAAAGACCTGAAGACAAGGTAGCCTGTACCTCCACAAGGTTTCACTGTGGCTTAAACATCAATCTCTGTCTCCTCTGAATGGAGAAGAAAGAATTGTATGAATTCCTAGAGACAGATGCTGAGACACATGACATGAAAAAGCCACCCCTGGCCCCACTATCCCTCTCCTGCAAAGATACACAGAAGAGATCAAGAATAGGTTCTGCAAGGAGCAATTGATTTGTACAAGTTTTTCTGTGAAGTTGTACTGAAGCCTGCAAGACTCTCTATGGACCCATGATTAGAAACTTTGTTTTGTTTTCCTTTTTTAAATTGCTGTGGATTTCCACGGTTTACAGCATATAAAGGGACAGCCTTTGTAGAACTACTATTGCCAAGAAAAAAGAGTCCAAGAGAATATTTATCAGGTTAGACCAAAGGTCTGACTAGCCCAGTGTCCTCCTTCTAACAGTGTCTTTAAGTTGAGGTAAGATAGGATTTTATTTTTATTTTTTCTCTGCTCTGTGTATCACTATTTCTGTCCACACTGAATTTAATCTGCCATTTTATGGATTAGTCATTCGGGCTTGTGGATCCTTCTGCGATTCTTCAGTCAGCCTTGCCGTGAATACTTCAATTAACTTAGCACTATCACCCTCCCTGCTCACCCTCTCTTCAGGTCAGTTAGTTTTCCCCTGCCAATCTGTCCATGCAAGGCAACTTTCATGGAAAACAGCAAGAGGTGCAAATAACCCAACTCACTCTCCACTGCTGACCAGTCATTTCAGAAACCTAACCTTTCTGCCAGACACTGATTAGGAAGCAGCAGGTCTGTGGCAATAGCAACAGAGTTTTGAAAGGTTCAAAATAAAACACTCAAGCCATTATCTAGCAGCCTGGCAATCAAATTATATTGCTAAGGTACTCAATGAGCCATACTTCCCCACTTATAAGCAGTAAGTCAAACAAATGGGTTTAAATAAAGAGAAGTGTATTGGAGGATGAGAGAAACATTTTGGAAACAGATTAGGAAAACCTAAACAGTCTCATAAGCAATACTATCTTTTCCCCAGAACATGCTAGCAATGGCCTCTGTACTAAAACTGCTGAAGTATCTCCTTGTCCAGCTGCAGCACTCACCATTTCATATCCAAGACTGCAATAAATGGGCAAATTCATCTGATGCCCCTAACAGCGAATCCTCTTTTCCCAGGTGCTACACCATCTCACAGCTTTACAGAGAGGGTGCTTTGCTCCTGAAGGAATCCCTTAGACCAGCTCCCCTGAGGGCCAAGCCCTCCACTGCTATGTGTTTACACAGTATTTTCTGTCAGACAATCCCAAGAGTCACTCTGTTAAGTGCACTCTCTATCAGCACCCACTAGCCAGGCTGCCCATTAACCTGCTGCCAGCAATAGTGCTGGCCCCAAATCATTCCTACTAGTTGAATTCATTAATTGCTCCACCTTGTTGCTGCCTGCTTCTCCCACTTACTGTGATTCTTGGCCCTCTCAGTCCACAAGTTTGCAGACTGCAAGTTTACACTTCCCCATCCACAGTGCTATCAACCCCTTCTGAGAGGATATAATGACATACAGCTTCTGTAATCTGACCTGGCAACAACAGAGAGTTCCTAAACACAGCCTTTACTTCTTCCAGAAACCTCTCTCAACTACATTTCTTTGCCAAAGGATCTTTTTCTTCAGGCTGTAGGCCATACTGAATAGCTTGACTGACCCCAATCCATTAGAGACAGGTGGGTTGCCCACATGTTTTGCCAGAATCACATAACTTTATTTATGACAATTAAAACTTTACTGACTTAATAGAAACACCTTAAAAAAAAAAAAAAAAAAAAAAAAATTTTACTGATTTAAAAAAAACACCTAAAAAAAAAAAAAAAAAAAAAAAAAAAAAAAAAAAAAAAGATGTGTATGAATTAAGTTTGTTTACACCTGGTCAGCTTTCCTACCTCTCCAGCAGAGGCTGACAGAGGACTCTTACTGCTTGACCCACAAGGTCATGTGGGACCATGGAAGCCCAACAGGCCTTAGTATATAATGCTTTTAGAGAGACCTCAGGAAACGCTCTCCTATTCTTAGGCTTCATGCTTGTAGAAAGGTTTTCTGGCATGGAAAAGACACTCATAGCTAACAAAAAATTCCCGAGTAAGCTCCCTCTTCATTTGTTAGAGGAAATAATTATCGTAAAGGGCCCAAGTAATTTTGGATAATAATTTTGAAATCTATAGTTTCTAATAAAGAGGATTGCTATACAAAATCAGTTTGACAGATACGAGAATGCAGTAATGCAGTAGCTCCATTCAGACAGTGCTGTTCTCTTCAGTCCTTATTTACATCACATGCAGACACATGTTCTGCTCTTCAGAAAGACCTAACTGGAAAAAAAAAAAGGCAGCCCATCATGGAGACAGACCCATGGATACATACTTATGGAAGGCGAGGAGAAGTACACTGACTATAGCTATAAACACAGCCCGATATGGATTTTGTGCTCCAATCCATTTTAGTGTACGTATCTTTTTCAGTTATGGGCCTCGGTGTAGAAGTCTGTGCCTTCACCAACCCTAATTAGTCTCCTGTAGCACCCACTAACCTGGGTAACACTGTGAAGGACTCAAAAAAGAAAAAAAAAAAAAAAGTCAGCATTAAAATTCAGTAACCACTAAGTGGAGAAGACAGGCCAGTGACAGGTGACCAGACCAATTCATGTTCCATTTATAAGCTGATTATGCAGTTCTAATACATAGCTGTGAAAATTAACCATGGCTTCTACTGTCCTAAGCCACCTCTCTCTCTCTTCTGCTCCAGCAGATCATTTGTTAGGGAAGCTTTATGCAAACACACACCAGTTGCATTTTCTCATAAGAGGGCCCTGACCTGCAGCATCCACTCCAGCCAGGAATCAGGCTGACATAGTTTTAAATCATGACACAACTTGCATGTCCTCAGACAGGCCCTCTCCCTTGTAATAGACACATGATTTCCTCCAGCTAGGTTGTCCCAAAAGCCCAATGGGGATTTTATCCTTCTTAGGAGAACAGCTGTCACATGAGAAAAGAAAGAAATATTTATCCTTTTTAATTAAGAAAGATAACTATTTCCATTACATTATGTGGACCTCCCACATAACATAGTGCTGGGTGCACTTCTAATACTCTTTGTTAGATAATAGCCAAAAACCAGCAGCAATGTATACTAAAAGATCAAAACATAAGAGTAAACTATCTTCTTTTGCAACGTTAGCCTTTGAATATGTGAAAGGGAACAAATCTTAGCAATTAATGACTCAGTATTTAAAATTAAGGGAAATAAATGGAATCCTTGCCCAATTTGTTGGCAAACAGTGAAGACTAAGTGAATGCTATTTGCTACTGCTTACCGCAATAGGTGGAGTTAGAGTGTTTTCTGATTTTTTTCCTTTTTTTAAGCTTGCTTCTGTCAAATTTTTATAGTGCTACTCTTATGGTTTAATTAATTTTCAAGTTAGTCATTTGAACAAAGGTTGGAGATTGTTGCAGTTTGTTGGATGGTTCCAATTGAAGGACATACTAATGTAGGTTTCAAAATCACACAGGCAACTGTCAATTGCAAAATTCTTTTTTCACCTCTGAAATTTAGAATTTAATATTATTTCAAGATCTAGAACACCTGGTTTTCTGTAGAAAGAAAGAAAGAAGGAAAGAAAGAGTAGCCAAAAGGCAATGAATGGAATCAGAACTAAGGAGGGTAAAGAAAAAGAGCATTGTATTTGCCAGGATCTCTAGAAGTCTGTTTTAAAGCTAAGTTGCAACAGGAAAAGAGCTTTGATTTCAAACAGTGCTTTAAAGTGAAGGATCCCTTCCAAATGCTATTACCAAGCAGATCCTATTGTGATGGTAATGACATGTTGCGTGGGAAGTAGTGGTTTTACTTGGACGCAAAGGGAAAGAACATTGCCATGATTGATGTACCATATGAGGGTCAAACCACATAATCACTAACTCTCACACTGCCCAATGCAGTGGGATTGGGTTACTTAAGAATCTAAGATTTCTGAAATTTATTGTTATTATTTAGCTGTAATGCTGAAAATATTTCACAAATTAAATGCATTGTCTTTTAAGAGGATGTCACTAATATTTGATTTACTTTTTACTGGTGTACAAAGTTTCACTAAATTATCTTTGCAGCTACCATATCGCAGTAGTGGGTGGTCTTATTCAGCCAAAGCACAAGCTGTTTGATAGTTCAGAAAGTTCTCGAAACATTATGCAAAGAGAAAGTGCAAAGAACTAATGATCAAACTCACGTTTATCAGCCCTTAATATGCGCATTCCAATGTTCATATGTTGAGGGTTAACCACTGCTTTAAGTTCAAGAATAAAAAGCATAACATCTTCTTGGAGAAGCACTTTGCAGAAGTAGCGTGAAAAAAACAAAAGACTTCCCTTAGATAAAGGTTATAAATGCATTCACGTCTTTGTTGATGCGTATTTTAGAACAAGCTTCTGCACTAGTGAATTCAGGAGAACTAGTGATGATTTCAACGAATGCAGGATCAAATCCTTAGCTCTGCTTCAAATAGTCTGCTTCTACCTGGCAAAACATCCAGTTCCATATATGAAGTCAATGGCAATTTAATACATGCTCAAAATGCTTTTCTGAATGGACAATCTAGGACTGTGTTAAGATTGTTAAACTGTAGAACTGGGAGCTTTGTGTACAACAATGTGCCCCCAGGGAGGCCTGCCATGTATCACATGTACCTTTCACTTTCTCCTTAGCTGAAGAAGCCTCCAAGACTAACAGCCTCTGCTATTTAAGTCTGCATCAGTTTTCAACTTCAAACAGCATGAGGAAGCATTTCAAACTCTTTCACCAAAACACACAAAAAACCAAAGAAAATACAAACGCTTTTTAAAACAAAAAACATTCCTCTTGTTTTCATTTGTTAAGCGGACGATAAAAAATTTGCATCAGTATGACTGTAATTTTGAATTTAATGATGCAAACCCACCTGATTTTTGATCATCCACCATTTTGCATGAATTTGACAGGCTGAAAAAAAAAGAAACCCAACATTTAACGGCTTAGATGTGTTCCTACTGGTTTGTTTCACTTCTCCCATGCCACTTCCTATTTAAAATGAAAAACACATTAATGGCAAGCTTATTACAGTTAACATGTTCAGTGTTATTTTTTCCTAATGTAATTCCATTCACATTTGGTAGAAAGTTTCTTCCACAACTAGATCATATGGTGCCTAAAATCCCTTCAATTTTTACAGCTAAGTGTTTTTCCACAAACAGTATATTTTTTATATATATGTGTGTATATATATATATATATGCACGCCAATCTCAGGCAGAGATCCTCTTTACCCTGAAACAACCCATGTGGATCTTTAAAAGAGAACAAACCAGATTTTGAATCCTGTATATGAAACTAATTGCCCTTTACATTTCACTTCATGAGACTCAAATGGCAACAGCTTCTGTAGTTTGCCAACATCATCGATTGAATGAATCCAGACCAAATTCATGCCAGACTCTTTGCTACACAGCACAAAGTCAGGCCCTGTCCCTCCTCAAATAATAATACCACACTAGGGTATTTTTTTCAGTGGGAATAATGGTTCGTTGGTCTCCAACACTTGGTTCTCTGCCATTGTGGAATTGAATTAAATGAGTCCCAGGTCACAAATAATTGAGTTAGACAGTGTCTGCTCTCATAGGTTGTTAAAGGACAGTAAGCCAAAAGAGAAAACTTCAGCTCTGCTTGCTCACCACAGACTTCACTAACTGTGAAGGCAGGGTAAAACGGTTCAGAGCAACTGAAATTTGGTACTGTCTTGGAAGAGATCTGACTTCAGCACTTCCAGCCTCTGTTATTAACAGAGCTTTCCGGAACAGTTCCTACTCTATGGAGTAGGAAGTTGTTTTTTCAGTACCTATCCCAGAAAATCAGTTACAGTTAATTTCATCAGTACCCTATAGCTTTGAATGTCCTGTAGACAGTACTTAGAAACTAGCTTTGTGAGTGGTGTCAAAATGAAATAAAATTTTCACCCATGTTTGCAAAGCACAGGAAGGTCTCACACTAATAAAGCCCTGTTCTTTTATCTAAAAATTAATGCTCTGGGTCATTTAATTTAAACCTATGAAAGTTTTCTAAGTCAGACGAATTTGTGTCTTTCAAACCACTAAAGCCAAGAAATCCAAGTTTAATACTGAATTGATTTTCTTAAATATAACCTTTTACTGTTGATAATATTGTAGAGATTTCCAGTAAAGAGAGACGTTACAACCCAACTCTGCTATGAATAATAAACTCTGAAGCAACAGATGTTAGATTCAGGTAAACCCCCAAATGTTTGGATGAGAATAGGAATATTATTCAGATTAACCAAATCTTTTGAGTCTAAAATGAAGAGGAGTCAGAATTTTCTCTGAAATTTCTAAAATGGTACCCTTTAGTTAATAATGCCTGAGCTAATCTTCACTTTTAGATCTAAAATCTGAATCCAGTCATTGACAGTAGTTACTAGAAAGTGAAGGAGGAAGATTAGCAGGAGTCCTAGTGCCTTTGCTTAGTATATTTTCTAACAGAACAAACTAAGTATCTGTATATAAGCAAGTGCTTGTGAAAAGCTGCTTCTTCTCAGACTTCTGCTATTTCTGCCCTTCTGTTAAAGTGCCAGGAAAACAGACCACAAGATGACTTTCATTACTTCTGGGTCAGAAGAGACTTGGGAAAAAAGGAAAAAAGATTTGATTCTAATTTGAAAAGGGGGGGATTTCTAAATGAACATGTGTGGTCAAGCTGATCAAAAGCGGGAGAGTGGGGGGGTGGAGCCAAGACCCCCAACTTTGATGTATTACTTGTATTTCATTTGATATTGGGATTGCTAATACCTGTGTTTGGGATTACTTATACCACCACTCTACTGCTCATTTTCTCTTTCCCCTTTCTTCTTTCCTTCATGCAGCAGACACAGGTCAGCCCACAAAACTGCTTAACTCATGGAGGCATGGAAATATTCCAGCCAGTGTTCCTGTGTGACCTGAAGAGACAGCAAGGGTGACAACTTCATTTCAAGGCAGAAAGCACATAGGAATGTTAAATCTTTGCTTCAAGGCAGGCTGATTTTGCCTGGCAGAGCCAAAATGAGAGCCAGCCCTGAAAGGGACCACTTGCATATACCCTGGCTTAGTGATTATGTAGTAGGTCAATAGCAAATTAGACTTTGGCCTATTCAGTGATCTGCTTGGGAGCATCACATGAGATAAGGCCCTAGAGGGAATATGGGTCCAAAAATGCACATCAATATTCAAGAATCACCTCCTACAAGCTCAAGAGTGGTCCATCCCAAAAAGCAACAAGCCTGACAGAAATGCCAGGAGGACTGCATGGATGAATAAGATGTTCTTGGCAAAGCTTACACATAAAAAGGAAGTATGCAAAAGGTGGAAGTATGGATAAGCAACCTAGGAAGATATAGACACAGTGTCCTCGCGTGCAGAGGTGGTGCTAGGAAAGCCAAAGCCCACCTGGAGTTGGGCAAGGGATGTCAAAAGCAACAAGAAGGGCTTCTGTCAGTCTGTAAGTAAAAAAAGACAGACTTGGGAAAACGTGGGCCTGCTGCTGAATGGGGCAGGGACCCTGGTGACACGGGACTTGGAAAAAGTTGAGGTACTGAATGCCTTCTTTGCCTCGGACTTCAACAAAGACTTTACAGTCAGAGATCCAAGGACCCAGACACCAGGGGGGAAGTCCGGACCAAGGAATACATACCCTTAGTGGATGAGGATCAGGTCAAAAAATACTTAAGCAAATTGGACATATGTAAATCTAAGGGCCCTAATGTGGTGCACCCACAAGTGCTGAAGGAGCTGGCAGATGTCATTCCAAGGACATTCTTGATTATCTTTGAACAATCATAGCCATTGGCACAAGTGCCTGATGACTGGAGGAAAGCAAATATCACTCCTGTCTTCAAAAGCAAGGAGGATGACCCAGGGAACTACAGGCTGTTCAGCTTGCTTCACCTCAATGCCTGGTAAGGTCATACAAGAAGTAATGCTGGAAACTATTTCCAGGCACATTGAGGACAAGAAGGCAATTGGGAGTAATCAGCATGGATTCAAAGGGGAAGTCAAACTTGACCAACCTGATGACCTTCTGCAATGAGTTGACTAACTTGGTAGATGAGAGGAGAGCAGTAGATACTGTCTAGCCTGACTTCAGGAAAGCTTTTGACAATGTATCCTGTAAGATTCTCACATAGAAGCTGATGAAATATAGGCCAGATGAGCAGACAATAAGTTGGACTGAAAATTAGCTGAACATCCAGGCCCAGAGGTGATCAGTGGTAAGTCATCTAGCTGGAGGTCAGTAACAGTGTACCTCAGAAGACAACAGAACAAGGGGTGTTTTTAGTGGTGTCCAGTGACAGGAGAAGAGGCAAGGTGCACAAACTGAAACACAGGGGATTCTGAACATCAGGAACCACTTTTTAACTGTGAGGGTGGACTGAGCACAAGTCCAGGTTGCCCAGGGAGGTGGTGGAGTCAACCTGTAGAGACATTCAAAAATCTAAGTGGACAGAGTCCTGGGCAGCTTACTCTAGGTGACCCTGCTTGAGTAGGAGGGTTGAACCAGATGACCTCCAGAGGGCTCTTTCAACCTGCATCTGGAAGAAATACTTGAGTCAGTAAATATTGGGGTTTTTTTCAATAGTTTCGGGAAAAAATGAGCAAGTTGATTTGCTTTTCTCTATGTTTTCCACCATTATCTTTATTTCCTTGCTTAGCAAGAGAAGAATAACCAAGTCCAAGCAAATTTTGGAGAGCAAGAGGCATATGTTTCGGCCATTGCCATCTAAGTAGTTAATATAAACACACCAATGAATGTAATAAAAAGCATGTTTTAACTCATCACCCACTTGCTTTGAAAATCAGCATCTCATTTCCCAAGGAATAACATTTAACGTTATCCAAAGACTTGGTCTACCAGAGCTTTGGTCTCACATGAACTTTGGCTATTTTTCTAGCTATTCCTATGCTCCCCAGAGCAATTCGAATTATATTCTGCTATAGCTTTGTCCCAGTGTCACAATGCCTGCATGAGATACTACTTGTTTCTGGCAAGCTAGGTACAGACACACTACCACAATGGCATTCTCTGCCTTACTGCTAATTTACTTTTCTCCATGTATGCCAAATTTACACCAAAACCCCCCTCAAAACAAAGACAAAAAATCCATCACACCATACCCCACATTTGCACTGGCTGCTGCATTACAGAGACAAACCTAAGTGGTCTAGCTTTTTCTATTTGTACCTATACCATCTGAAACAGTAGTTCAAACTGACCCTTGAGTATCAGTGTTCCCAGCAAAGCAAACACTATGCACAGTAAAACATTTAAAAAATCAAACACACCCACCCCTTTTCTTAAGCCTATATAACAGTTGTAAATGCTGATGGCAATAGTGATAAGGGGAAGACAGGAATCTTTGAGCTCTGTGAGAAAGATTCCTTCTTTCCACCTTCTGTTACATGGTATGGGTTTTGAGAACAGAAATCATAACATGCATGAGAAAAATCAGTAAGGCAGGGAAGGCTTCTTGTATTTACAATTGCTACGGGCCTCCTGTTAGAAGTGGGTGATCATTGAGCTATGCATAAAGGGAATGTGAAATAAGAACTAAGAGAGAGTTTTCATTACAGTTCAAGAGAAACCAATAATTTCTTTCCATTATAGTTCAAAAGAACAATCACAATCACAAATCCTTAGTCAAGTAATTTCCCTAAGCTAATGCAAGCAAAAAACATACAACACAGTTATTCATCACAGTCTGAGTAAGAAAGGAGGAGACTTGAACCATAAGTGAAACCTTCCAATACAACTTAGGGTTCTGAGGAAAGAGAGTGAGCTTCTCTACTCCCTGCATGAAGCAGGCAAGGAGTGCGAGCAAGAACTCCTAATGCACTTCTCCAGGAAATTACTTTCCATTAGAAAGTGAAGAAATAAATATATATACTACCTAAACTTAGGAGAAAGAATAGGTACCTCAGGAATGGCACTTCAGTTCTGTGCTGTAGCATCATTCCATCAGCATAAAGCTGAGGAAACAAAGCTCATCTTTCACTCACCAGAACATACCAGGCAGTTCAGCAGAGAGGAGAAAGTGGACTGTGCGCAGGCTCCCATTGCCACAGATGGGACTGTGAGAACAAGAGGAAAGAACATGAAGAAAGAAATGTGACTTTAAAAGCTGAGCAATATAGAAGAAATAAATGAGGAAGCCAGGAGTTGTGCAGAGAAAGCCAGATGGGGGTAAAAAGATAAGAATGTAAGATGAAGGGCTACTGAAGAGTGAGGAGGGTGTTCAAGCATCCCACAAAGTTTGAATTACTGGGGTTGCCTCCAGCTGAATTGGGGAACTGACTAAATATGTTTGTGCTCTGCCAGCCCCCTGTACCTCACTGCCAGAATGGGCTATTTTTCTTTTCCTCTAGAAATGCAGAAATTATGGCTCTTTCCAATCTGAATAGTGCTATCTTCCAGCTCCACAAAGCTGTCAGATGAGCAAAAGACAATGAGTAGAACAATACCACTGAAGTTCCAGGAGAAAGAATACAATTGGGCAAGGTTGAAAACAGAACCAACAAGTATAACTTTCTTTTTTGGAACAGGTTACTGTCAAGGCACAGTAAATCCCCCATGGTGTCAGGGTACAGAAGACCACTGGGTATCAACTGAGTTCAACTGGTGACAACCTCCCTCCACACCCTACAATAACCATGAGAGTAAAAGTCAGGGTCTTATCCATGTATTGAATATGGACAGCAGGGTTCTCCCTTTGGCTGCTGTCCAATCTACCAGCAAGTGCATGAAAGCAGGGGAAGAAGCACTACCTCCTTAACAAGTCAGAAACAGCAATGTATCTTCAGTGGGAACAAATTGCCATGAAATGTACGTCATCATCTACGATGATGGTTGATAAGGATATCCATGGCTGGATAACATTAGGGGAACAAAAATAAGCTCTTTGCCTCAGACCAGAGTTAAATAGAAATGAAGGCAACAAGAAATCTGTGACTGTTGCTCTGAAATTTCCCTTTCTGTGGGAAATAAATGTGCAATTTCAAGTGTTTGTATGTTTGCACCTATCTGTCTGATTTCCCTCTGGTAACTTTGTGGGAAAAGAATGTAAATTTTCCTGATCTTGCAGGCCATCTTGGGTGAACTTCATCCTTCCTAGCAATGAGGCAAACCCCAGAAAAACAAGAGGAAGCCTAGAACATCTATCTTTGGGCAAGCCAGATAAGCAAGAAGGGCGTATAAGAAAGCTGACACAATGACATATACATTCAATTACTCCTTTCATTTGGGTATTAAAAACCCCACAGTCTTCCCCCCCCCTTTTTTTTTTTTTTTTTTTTTTTTGGGGGGGGGGGGGCAAGAAAAAAAAAGGATTCCAGAAAATCTCACCTGTAATAAATAAACATAACATTTTTTTCAGCTACAAAAATTCTTTTAGAAATTTTATTTGAGTCTTTGTTCAAAAGCAGGGATTTAGAGTCAGCACCTGCCTAGCTATTGCCAGAAAGCTCTGAATTACACCCTGGTTTCGAATGGGTGAAGCAGTGCTTGGCCATTCCCTGCCCTTTACCCTCTGCCATAGACCTGCATACATACAACTCTGGTGATGAGGGGTAGGAAAGGGAGACAGGAGGTACAGTGCTGGGAGCCAACATGCTTGTACCAACTGGGGGTTCTTCTATGATGGGGCTGGCTGTTTGCAGATGCTTTCCAGCCCCTTTCTTCCTCTGGCTACAGCAAAAGGTCTGTATCTGTAGTAGGACTTTGGCCTAATGGGGGGATTTCTACGCAGAATGCATCTGGGCAATTTTTGAATGACCACCACTACAGGTTCATCAGAGCAATCTGATTCTATGCCACCCTGCCTGATCCACAGGGACTATCCCCAACCTCTGAGAAGACAGCTTCTTTTGGCTTCAGTGAGCTTTCAATAAGGCTTCATCATCAGAGGATTGATGATGGGAGAAATCATTTAATCCTTTGTAGATTGCACTTTGATGTTTACAGCCTTAAAAGGTGTTGTTCATTTTACTGATGTGTTTATAGTACTTAAATGCTGATACCTAAAAAGTTGGTAGCCAGCCAGGAAGTCGGTTTCATTGGGGCCCCACCTTAAATGCCTCTATGCAAACA
>KL256451.1:134905-148545 GCA_000699545.1 Podiceps cristatus | reverse complement strand
CCCCGCCCGCCTGAAATGTTGTCTCTTTCCACATCCAACGCTTCTTTGAACAATTCTTGTTTGTAGATAATGCCTTTGGACTCTAAATCCAACTTCCTGGGAAGCCTTAGCAAAGTCTAGAGGACTGGGTGCAAATGAGGAAAACAACTTAGAGTACAGAAAGCTTTTCATCATACAGTAGTGTTTTGGGACCTTATCATTCCTGTTAGAAATCCAATCTACTTCCTGGGTATTCATGCCAGGATTAGTATTGAACTCAGAACTGATGCGAGTTGTTCTGTGCACAGGAGTCTGTAAGGTTATAAAATCAGCACTCTTGATTACAAAGAAATAAAAATTGCTCTAACATGAAAATTATTTTGTTTATGGGCAGTGAAAAAAATAAGATTTTCTTTAGCTCTGCACAGATTGTTGTTGAGCATATATCAGGTTTGTCTCCATGCTCATTTATACTGAGACTTTGTAACAGCAAATATTTAATTTACAGCAAAGCATAATAGGAACCACAAAAGAAGCTTTGGAAAGTAAAGTAACTGTGTGTGTGTGTGTCTCTTCTCAATTAGCTTCATCCCTTAGAAAACAGACACTGCAAATACATTTCTTTGTTGCAGTGAGGATGCTCTGGACTTCCTTCTTGCTGTCTCTTCTGCACAAGATGATTTAAAGTTTATTGACTCATTTTTATAATTTCATGCTGTGGATTGACTGTATATCAGTGCTTGGGAATGTGTTTGGTAACTGTGAAAATATTCTTCCTGCATACCTTCCTTACCTGAATATGTACCATTAGGGACCGTAAAACAGAGGGCAGTGCTATAAATAGAAATACAGGCTTATGGGAAAGGGACAGCACCAGCTGCTAACTGTGAAGGCTGCCTTGTATTTGTCTTCTGTTCCTGCTATAAAACTAGCTGCCTTTTCCAAGGGTGACAAACAATTCACAGTCCTTACAAAAGACTCACTTCTACTGACTCAAGAGTCTTCTTATAAAAGACGTTTTTAAAAGAAATCATTACCGTCTCCTTGGATAACATGGTCTGTTCCTAATCAGTATTTTGTGCTACAAATAGTTGGATGTTCACATATTTTTCTATATCCAGAAAGAAATTTCCCAGTTAATGAATCACAGAACAAGTCATTCTGCAAGCTAATTAGCCAGATAATAATTACATTAATTTAAGTAAAACAGAAAGAGCATAGTAGTTTCAGTTAAACTGCAATTCACTTGCACAAACCAATCCCTGTACTCAGGAAAGAGCCAATATTTGCATTTGAACTCACTGGGTAAAGGATTGCTTTATAATTACACTGTTTAACATATGCAGATTAGATTACAGAAGATTCTGTATTGAAACTCAATGCAAAGAAATAAAAATTCAAACACTGAATTTGCAGTTTGACCTTATTCAGCCTATGATTACTGTTAAGTTTCTCCATCGCAAAAATATGAATTAATCACTTTAAAGCCTCAAATAATCTAAAGCATGACTCCAAAGGAAGGGCTGGCCAACAAATTATGCACTTGTCTCAAAGAGATGTGGAGCGCTCTCAGCCTCTTAACACTGCTGAGAAAATGTCATTAACTGACAGCATTCCCCTTTGAAAGTCATAGGTAAAGCCCTTATTATATTTTTGTGCTCCCCTAGCTCTTATGTGACAGACTGATCGTGAAGCATCTGAAGTTTATACATTCTGACCCTAGTAAGATGGAGACCAAGCTAATAGCACTGAGACAATCTAGAAAGCTACAGGCAAATTGACGAGAACCGTGACAAGAGCATCGATTGTGTTACCACTGTGAATAACCGAACAACTGTTTTTCCTCCATGACCACAACAAAAGAGTGCTTAACCTAAAACTTGCCCTGGGATGAATTGGCAACATCCCCAAAAAAGCGAATGCCTGTGGGTCAGATTCCCAGCCTGCATTGCTCCACATCAGCACTATGTCTATTCATGGCAATCTTGTCTTCCCGAAGGAACAGCAGCAAAATCTTTAACCACCATACCCCGTGTTTTGCGTTTAGAGCTTAAAAATTCATACAGGGTCAAATGTGATCAGGAAGGGCTCTTCTACAATGTACCTGGTTTGACACTTGGTGGCTTGCTAACTATGTAGGAGCAAAATGCCTGATTAAACTCCTGTTTATTTACTTTAAATGTAATACATTCAATATCGTCTGGTATCTCCCGTGCCTCCTCACATACACATTAGTTGTAGCCATTTCATTTTTTTTCACCATCTGTTAATAGTGCAAGATTTTTGGCCTAGGGACCATCTTTTTGTCATCACAGGCAAGATGGCAGTGATACCCGTCTCTGTGGTGGCCCAGCATCTCCCTCCATCCGACAACACAAGGCATATAAATGCCTCATTTCAGCTACATAAGCATTTGTTAAGCTCACACCCCTTATGCTATAACTTTCAATGCACTGTATTGTCCTCAAGCTGGAATTTACTTGAAAAAATTCAGGGGAAATTTTCCAGCTGTGTGCAAGAGCTCATTTTAAAAAAATTCTGGTGCCTTTTTCTTTGAGATACTCTAGTTCACCTAATCTTTGGAGAAGATCTTAAAGACTAGTGATGCAAATGGCTTTGCTGTGTAAGAGAAGATGGACTAAAACTGAGCTACTTTTTAAGTCTTTCCAATCCACAATTTGCACATGTACATAGAGACCTGCTAGAACCTTGCAATCAAACCTCTTTGTGCTAGGGATATCCTTTTGGGAATGCTCGTCACGGTTTTCCCAGCTGCAGCTGGCTGGACTGGGGTCAGGACCTGGAACAGTCTTTTCTGAGTTGTCAGAAGCCCTCCTTCCAAGAGCAGAGGTCTGGAAGTGTCCTCTTATGTGATTGGTTCTTGCTCCATTTATCTCAGACAACCCCATCATATAACTTCATTAACAAGCCATTGAGCTCCATCTTAGGAATAGGTCTCTGATGCTCCTATTTGCAGAAAGTAACTCACATGGGTAGAAATTATCTACTTTCCAACCTTACTTACATTCATAGCTGGTTTATTCCCCCCCCCCCCCCTTTTTTTTTTTTTTCTTTTTTATTATACCTAAAGTATACCTGAGCATAAATCCCTCTTTTCCCACTTTGATTTCCATGTGATAGACTCTCCATGTGCTTTTTATATGAATAGCTCCTCTCTGCATCATTCCCAGCCCACATCCATCTTTCTTGCACATAGAGATAACTGAGGAGAGCTTCAGAGGATCTGCCTGTCTCGGATACTACTCAACATTTTCTTTAGGACCTGAATGATGAAACAAAGAATACACATATTAAATGGAAATCTGGCATTAGGAAAAAAATAAGCTATATAATGTTCGTTGTTTTCAGCTTTCATGTTCAGCTTTTTTGTTGCTTTCATGCTCCATATCCAGGGATAATGTAAGATCTTGATTGTAGGAAATAATTTTAAAAAGATTTTTAAGCTATCTGTTAGGAATAATTGAGATAGGGTAGATATGAATAGGTTTGGGGGATGTGGGATAGACAAGGACTTCAGAGGGCCATTACTGGCCAGTTGATAGTAATTCATCTTTTTATTTGTTCCGAAAAGAATGTCCTTCCACTTAGTATTAGCTGACTTCATCTGATCCCTTTTATTGACTTATTGCCATTATTCTAATTAATTTCTTATTGAATGATATTCAGCACCTTTTATAAAGTTTCCCAGTTTTGTATCAGTAGCAAACTCCCTGGATTTTGTCTGAGTTGACTAATGAAAATGTTAAAAAGATCAAACCAAGACAAACCATCAAGAAACTCAGCTATGTTAAAATACATCTAGACTGTGAACACAGCCTGTTATTTCTTCTTAGTATGTGCCTTCTCAACATTACAGCTCTTTGAACTAGGCTACATATCCTCCTGCTTAACTGATAATTTCCCATGTGATGCTGTACCAAATACTTTGTTGTAATCCAAATAGACTGACAAGCTTCCTTCATCTAGAAAAGCAGTTATTTTATCAAGTGAAAGTGTCAGGTTAGTCTTACCCAATCCTTTTGGTAAATCTGCATAATATTTTACCTCATTTTGGTTTTTTTGCCATTTTTTGAGTTACTCTTTTCTCAAAATCTGTATTACAGCCTTTTTGCACCACTAAGGTAAGCATAACAAGCCTCTAATTCTGTATCATTTAATTTTCCCCTTCTCAAATGTAGGTTTTTACATGGTAGCTCTCCATTACTGCTGCCAGCTGTTTGGATATGCAAATGCAAACTAGGTGAGCTATGATTTAATATGTCAGCCTTTTCAGAATTCTCTTAGAGATGAACTGTGTCCATTTGAATGCCTTAACTTCGGAGTTTTCCTTCCATCTTAGATGCAGAAATCTCTGTTTTTATTTTGTCAATCCTGCCTAGGCAGTCTTATATTGATTTTGGTCTCTCCATTGCTTTTCTTCACAGCTCCCAAGCTTTTTGCTTCCGCTTCCCCTCCCTCCTTTACTCCCTAAGGCTGACAAGTCTTTTATTCATATTTCTTAATGTAATTTTTAATATGTATGTCTGTCAAAATTTTGCTTATCCTTTTATATTACCTCCTGTCTAAAGCAGTACTTTTGCTTCATTTGTTGTCAACCTCTCATTTATATTTAGTATCTGTTTTGCTCATCTGTTATTATATTTTTATAATGTTCTCATTAATTATTGCAATGAAATCTGGATAAAATACTACCATCTGATGAAGAGGCACTTGTAATAAAAGATATTGCACTGTGTACTATAGATTTCCCAAACTATCTCTAAAAGGTGCACTGGCAAAGCTGAAGCATTGCATTTCTACATGTCATTGCAAAAGAGAGATATATTTTATAGTTTCTCACCTTCTGCAGTTTTACCCATGAAGACAAGTCTCTTCAGGTCATTAGAAAAGTGGTTATTTTATTTTTCAAACCAATCTAAAAGGGCATCAAATCTGTTCAAAGCAAAGAGGAAAGAAAGAGAAATATTCTGAATTAATTTTTCATCTTCTCCCCTGCAGTCAGAAAATCTCACTTAAAATCCACCTTAATTTTCTTTTCACTCTACAGCTGAGCACTGTGGCTGTAAGGGGACACATGACTCTAACACTTACTGTGCTGGCAACCAGTAAGGCTCAAAATGTTTGTCAGTGTTTTATCAGAAATGCTCTGTATCATAATATGGCCGTGGTATCTTACCTAACTGGTGAGCCAGAAAATTGAATAGCTGCTTCAGAAAATCAGTACAGTAGTGAACAGGCCAATACGAAATACTTAGTTAAATGTTAATTGAAATGTGCTTGCAAGAACTGAATCTGTGGGTTGTAGGGATGAAACATTAAGGCACAAAATGCTTTGAAATTGTGGAATGTTGTAAGACTGTTAGAAATAAAAGCTGAAAACAAGTGTGTTTCCCAGGCAGTTAATACATTGTATAAACTCTATGTCTTTATAAGCTTCTTAATCCAAATGAAAGTCTCTGAAAAGGGTTAAAAATAGTAATATTTCAAAGTGATTATTTCAAAAGTATAGCAACTCATAAATAAAATCAAATTACCATGACACATTAAACTGAGGTCATGTTTATATTCATAGATAGTAACACTATTTATTTCAGTAGTTTTGCCAACACTTCTGTTTTTAATGTGCTCCTTAATTGCTACATAATTAGGGCCCTTAAAAATAGTTTAGGAAGAGAAATGCACTAAATACTTTTAAACATGGCTTTAATATTTATAAATTAAATTTAAAATATTTCTTTTAAAATGTTCTTTTATTTGTTTGAAAAACATAGCAACACTGTGTCTTCAGTTCTGGGGATTTTTTCACATATATCTTCAGCGTGACTTCACTGTGTTGTAAACATGTACTAGAAAGTGTTCATGCAAAATGCTTTGCTGATAGAAGGCTGATACAAGGTTGGTACAGTGAATTAATCGTCAAAGGGAAGGTCTTATGATTTTGTGTCAGTGTTCACCATTACAATACCTGCTCACCTATATCCATCTGATGGCAGGCCTGAGGGCTCACAGTCACATTTACCATTATCCTTTCTGGAGTAAAGCTCTTTACATCATTAAAATTAGGGTTTTCTTCTAAAAATGTTAGTCGCTTGGTTTTATTGTTGTTGATGTTGACTTATCTCTATTGGCTGGATGGTTAGAGTTTTTCTGTAGGAAGAGTGTTATTGCTATGAGTATCATTGTTTTGAGGAGAGGATGTAAGACATGCATCCTCATTGCCTAATTGTGCAATTCTTTCCAAGTCACTGCCTCCTTCTTTCGCCTCAGTCAGCTCAGGCGCAAAAGTGGGTCCGATCAAATTCCATTAAAATCAGTGAGTGTAATAAAGTTAAGCCTTCATGGATAAACGGATAAAATAAAAAGGAGTATGTGAGCATTGCATTATTTAATGTGGATTCATTTCTGGGGCATGACTTTCAGAAGACACTTGAGGCATCAGTGCTCTTGGGATAGGTTTCACATGCTGTATAAAACCATATGTTTCTTCTTCTCGTTCCTCAGGAAACCATAGGGCAAACAGTCATAATGGAATGTCACAACAACCATTCATTTCTTATTTATCAGTGCGTATGTTCCTGTATTGAATTACATGTACATTTATTTCATTTCACAGCTTCATTTCTGAGATTCAGGCTGATCATGATGGTTCTCTGTGACTATTGACTCCTGCAAAATTCTTTGAGCTTTCCTATCCCAGCAAGTTAACAGAAGTGTCATTAATTTGCATTCAGGAATAATATTACCTGTAATTTTCTAAAATGCTGTTTTAACATGACCAAGTTGCCAAGTCAGTCACCGAAGCCAGCAGCTCTGGTGCCAGCAGGACCTGCAGCAGAGCACTGGGACATGGAGCACGTCAGGGTTTCCCGAACTGGGAAGCCTCAGGGGAGCCCAGTGTCCAGGAGCCAGCAGCTCCTGCAGCAGTGGCTGAGGAGACCCGAGTGGGGCCAGGAGCAGCAGTGGCCAAGCCCTCCCCCCCATAAAAGAAGCCCTTAGGGAGACCTGGCAGGTGAACAGGGCATGGCGCGGCAGCATGGGCATGGCGGCTTGTGCGGCAGTTGACGCAGCCCTTTGCGTGGAAGGGCATGTAGGAAGGGCGCTGAAGCTCTGCCAGCTTGACCAGGGAGCAATGGTGTCCACCCTGCAGAAAGCCACAGCCTCTCTAAGCCCTGCACCCACCCCGACTGACTCAGGTTCCCGGACGGAGGTGCGGTGGGAACGCGCTGCCGCCCCGGTGCCGCGTGCCTCTGATGCCAGTGTGGGACGGCAGCAGCGAGCGCAGCTGTGGGAGGTGTGCGCAGGGAGAGGGACTCCTGCGCTTGGTGACGGAGCTCCGGGAGGAGGTGAGCAGGCTGAGGGGTCTCAGGGAGTGGGAGAGAGAGAGACAGAGAGCTGGATCCACACCCTGCCTTCCCTGGGACGGGCCCGGCAGGCAGCCAGGACGCGTGGTACGGAGGATTCCCTGTGCTCTCTCCACCTGGCACAACACGATGACTTGAGGGACGGGGGCAATGGCAACAAGTTCCTGCCCGGTGCAGCCGCACGTCTCCTCCGTGACTGCCCCACCTCCCACGGGCCCTGTGTAACAGGTATGAGGCTCTGCAAGTGCAACCGAACAATGATGAGGACGATGGCTCATCTAACTTAGAGGGTCAAAACTGCTTCCATAAATAAAAAAAGATGGGTCATAGTCATAGGTTCTGTTTAACATATTTATCAAAGATCTGGACAAGGGTATTGAGTGCACCTGCAGTAAGTTTGCAGACAACACCAAGTTGGGCAGGAGTGATCACCCACTTGAGGGTAGGGAGGCACTACAGAGGGATCTGGACAGGCTGGGTTGATGGGTGAAGGCCAACTGTATGAGGTTCAACAAGGCTCAGTGCTGGGTCCTGCACTTGGGTCACAAGAACCCCATGCCCTCCAGGCTCTCCCTACAGGCCTGGGTGGAGGGGCTGGAAAGCTGTTTGGTGGAAAAGGACCTGGGGTGTTGGTCGACAGCCAGCTGAATATGAGCCAGCAGTGTGCCCAGGTGACCAAGAAGGCCAATAGGAAACTGGCTTGTATCACAAATAGCATGGCCAGCAGGATGAGGGAAATGATTGTCCCCCTTGTCCTGGTTTCAGCTGGGATGGATTTAATTTTCTTCCTAGTAGCTGGTATAGTGCCGTGTTTTGGATTCGGTATGATAATAATGTTGATAACACACTGATGTTTTTAGTTGTTGCTAAATAGTGCTTATAGGAAATCAAGGACTTTTCAGCTTCCCATAGTCCTCCAGCGAGGAGGTGCACAAGAAGGTGGGTGGGAGCACAGCCAGGACAGGTGATCCAGACTGGCCAAAGGGATGTTCTCTACCATATGTCGTCATGCTTAGTATACAAACTCAGGGCAGTTGCCCGGGGAGGGATCTGCTGCTCAAGGCTAGGCTGCACATTGGTCAGCGGGTGGTGAACAGTTGCATTGTGCCTCACTTGGTTTTGTATGTTCTCTTATAATTGTTAGTATTATTATTATTAGTCTTTCTTGCTATCCTATTCAATTGTCTTTATCTCAACCTGTGAGGTTTTTTTCCTCAATTCTCTCCCCTCCCACTAGAGGGGATGGGGGGTGACTGAGTGGCTGCATGGTGCTTGGTCACCAACTGGGGTTAAACCATGACAGTGTTTGTTTGTGCCCCATGTTGAGTGCCAGAAAGGACTGTCAGTTTAACCCCAGCCAGTAGCTATATACCACACAGCCACTCGCTCACTCTCCTGCAGTGGGATGGGGGAGAGAACTGGAAGAATAAAAGTGGGAAAACTCCTGGGTTGAGATAAAGACGGTTTAAAAGGTAAAGCAAAAGCTGCACACACAAGCAAAGCAAACCAAGGAATCAATTCGCTGCTTCCCATTAGTAAGCAGGTGTCCAGCCATCTCCAGAAAAGCAGGGCTCCATCACACATAATAGTTATTTGGGAAGACAGAATGCCATCACTCTGAAAGTCCCCCTCTTCCTCTTTCTTCCCCCACCTTTATAAGCTGAGCATGATATCATATGGCATGGAATAAGGGGTGCAGAATGTGCTGGTTTTGGCTGGAATAGAGTTAATTTTCTTCATAGTAGCTAGTATGGGGCTGTGTTTTGGATTTGTGCTGAAAACAGTGTTGATGACATGGGGATGTTTTCGTTACTGCTGAGCAGCACTTACACAAATTCAAGGCCTTTTCTGCTTCTCACCCCACCCCACCAGCGAGGAGGCTGGAGGTGCACAAGGAGTCGGGAGGGGAAACAGTCGAGATAGATGACGTCAGCTGACCAAAGGGATATTCCATACATATGACACTTATTAAAGGAAAACTTTGTTTTATCATAGAATTCTGGCTCTGAATTTCAGGGATATGGTGTCATAGGTCACAAATAATGAAAAATCTCCATGCTTCTAAAATTAAACTAAAACTGTTGCAGTAATTATAAGCTTAATAAGTTTTTTTTACCTTGCTTCCTGGGCTCATCCAGGTTAAAACTGGTAGGTTTAACAGAGTCTTTTAATATAGATTCAGTATTTTTTCATATGATGTGTTCTGCTTCAAACAGGAATTAATTCAGGAAGTCCTACTGTATAGGACTCAAAATCACTGGAGTCCCTTCTAGCCTTGTAATGAATGAATGTATGACTTCATGCCAGGAATAAGCTATTAATTTGGCCTACTTCTCTGAATGTCCTTTGTCTCTGTACCTGATTAAAGCAGTGGCAAATGCTCTTTCCTCTGAAGACCAGGAAAAAGCAGTCAGTACAGCAGAGTACTAAGCAACATGGATTGTTGTATCAAATTCATTGCAAGTATGGAAATGTATCCCCAGATATTCCTCCTAATAAATTATGGAAATTCTTTCCTTGGAAAGTACTGCTTTAAGCAGGAAAAAATATCTGCACCATTGGAAGGTCACTGCTAGGCAACCAGCATCAATTTTCTTGATGAATTGATGGTTCAGAAGAAATTTGGTGTGAGTCTTCAGTTCTTACAATACATGTGACTTTGGCTAGATAGCTGGATATATACAGTGAGTAAACACAAAGTAGTGCAGATGATCTTGATCTCTTATGTTCAGTGTGCTAGGACAAATAATAGTGACACTTAAATATGGCTAATTGAAAAAAATAATAACAGCAGTCTTCACATGGAAGAATCATGGATCATTGTGAACTGCAGTAAACTTACTGGTATTAAAGTTTTGTAGAATGGGATACCAAAGTTTAAAATATATAACTCTGCAGTTTGTTAGTCCTTCTTTCTTTGAAGGGCTTGCTATCCACATAGAAAGATTAGATAAGGTCTTAGGATACACACAGAATTTGTACTTGCCTCAATATCAAATGAACATGAAAAGGCATAGGACATACATAAAGAGAGATGGTAGATCAAGCGTATAGTCAGTTCTTTGTAACCGTTCTTTTTTTTCACCTTATTATCTAAGTATTCTTGAGGTGACTGTCAGTTAAAAAACCTGCTAAAAAAATAATGAAGATATACAGTAGCTGGTGCATAGAGCTACATGAAAACAAATATTAGAAAGTGTGCAAAAAGCCTCCTTTAAAAGCTTTTCAATCTCCCGAGGTTTTAAAAAGAGAATCAATTCAAATGCCTCCTCACTCTAGTGTAAACATAGCAGAAAATAGGGGGAAATAGTTAAGCTTAATGCATTTTTGTATTGTACATCATGTTAGTGTCTTTTAAAAGGCTGAAGGCAAATTTCTGAGAATTTTGGAGCAGTGCCTGTGGTTTTCTGTGTGACTTTGGGATTGTTTTTACTAGTTTGGTGTTTGCTTTTTTTTTAAAGAAAAGAGAGGACAAGACCCATTTTCACTTTTGTTCTACATTTTCTTCCTAAATGCTGCACAAAAATGCCCTGCTCATCACGGCAAGGCAACTCTTACTAAACATAGACTCTTGTTTTTTCACCTTAGCAGAGCTGACTATTTTTGAAATAACAGCAGTTTTGTGTTAGTATAGTTTTGTAGCTTTGAAGGAAATCATTACTTCCTCACTGTGGACACAGTGCCAGTCTTTACTTTATAATCCACAATATCACTATTACCCTATGTAACTTCAATGACTTCCCCCTCACGTAACAGCATATATCTCTATGGCTTTTCATATGCATTTGAAATTAAGTAAGACCCCATAGAAATCCATCAGGTTGTACCAGAAGAAGGTGGATATGATATAATAGAGAGTTCAGCTCTTACTGGAGAAATGCAGCTGTAGGAAGTAGATTTACACATTTATTTAACAAGGGAAGGCTGCTTTAGCAGTCTTCCACCAAAATATGCATGATAAATAATCAAATGACAATTTTGCATTGTCTATTGGGCCAGAAAGACTTGTCTAGACTACATCAACTTCTGTTTGCATAGTCTATCCTGCAATGACTCCAACTTAACTTTATAAAGTTCAAAATCTTTGAAAATCCTTGAAAAAAGTCCTTGAAAAATCTTTATATCTAGGAGTACTTAATATACAGTTTTCTCTTCCATTACAAAAACTTATTGTAAAACAGAGTTTCTGAACCTTTTGCCATCAATGCTTGACTTCAATCCATTGAGATTTCTCAAATTTTCATAGGTTATGTCTCGGTCAGATGTGAGCGGATGCCCTGTTCTCCCGTATCCCCTTGCTGGTGAGGCATGCTTAAGGAGAATGAAAATGAATGAGTGACAGAGATTGCTTCTCTGGTCTGTAGAGAAGCCTTCTTTCTCTCATGTATGTACTGAGTTTTAGCTGCACTGAGGGCCTCAAATAAATGAAAATGGTGAGAAAAAGCACTTAATTCCTTTTTATGTTCTCATTGTTTAAGAGTCATTAACTTTCTTGGACAATCATACTAGTATGTGTTTCTTACTGTACAGATACTTAAAATTGCAAGTGAAAATGGTCATGGGATGTCCTTGTAGTACCCAAAGCCAGTGGCAGAACTGGTTGTGCTCACTAGAGGAGGCATCTGAGCCAGGGCTGTTCCTTTTGAAGTTTTTCTTCCTTATCTGCTATACCTCCTTCTGAGCATGAGAAACACCAGTGCTTGTAACCCTCCAATAATTTACTCTTCGTCTTCCCACCAGAATGAATCCATGCAATTTTCTTTAATTCCCGATATAACCTCAATAGGCAAACTCATTGATCTTTCCCTCTAAAGGGACCTTACTAGCTTAGAGTTCATGAAATTTATGAGAAACACGGGCTGTTTGGAATTATGTCCTTTTTGACATTAACGGTCATTTTGCAGTGATACAGCTCACTTTCTCTATTTCATTCAATACATCTGGAGTGAATCATTACCCTATGTGAATTTTTATTAACCTTAATAGCAATATTTTCCTCTCTTATTTCTTTGTGGATTTTGGATTTCTTTTTGGTGTCTGCTCCTGCCTAGGACTGCTACTTCACATGCTACAATTTATACATCCCTAAAGAAATGCAGCATCCACTTCATGCTGTTGCAAAGCCTCTGAGATTACTAAATATCTATTTTCTATTAGTTTATCTGCTTTTGATAAATGATTGGGCCTTTATCCTTGCATATTAATTTTTCCTAAAAATGTCTTGCAAGGGGCTTTTTCTATACCTTATATTTGAACTTCCAAATATACGACGTTATGTTCACTGACTTTCTTTTGCCCACAATAGTATTCCTACTTGCAAAGAAATATGCTTACAGGTACAATTTACTGTACATGTAGGAAGAATGAGACGATGCATTGCTCTTCCCCTGACACCTATTTTTGCATGTGTATATTTGCATTTTCTTTGAAAAACAGATCTCTTTTTTTTCAAACAAGCATTTTGTTGACCTTCACAAAATAAAGAATGGTTAAAAATAAATTAAAGTTGTAACTTATCTCTTCAATGCTCTAATTCATTGTTGATGAAATCTTCCGACAGTACTGATAGCAGCTTGTTAATGCTGATCTCATTATAGGTAAGGTTGAAATATTTAATGGCGGGCATAATTTCTTTAAAAAACACTGTACTTAGTAACTAATGTAATTATACCAGGAGGCATAACAGAAGAGATTATTTCAATAAGTGACCTAGCTTTAATAATGTCATTGAAAATTTTAATTGCAAAATTATCCATTATGTTATAAATGTTCACTAACATAATATTCAAGTCACTCATCATGTGCAGCACTTCATGAAGTAAGCAATTATTTTTTCTAGTGTACATATATCAATTCCATTAATTTTAATAATCCCCTACTCACTCTGCAATCCTGAGAACTGTGTATTTAGACATAGCACAAAATGCTTTCAGCCATCACTGAAAAACATGTATTATAACAGACAGTGTTTGGCGGCCAGCTTTCTAAAACTTGTTACTGAGAATATCTGCAAAGATTTAGAGGTCAAGTTTGAGATAAGAACTCAGAACTGCATAAAAATGCCTGCAACCTAATCTAATAAAGATATTAACAGTGTGTCTGAGGTTTCTTTATTTCCAGATAGATTGTGTGCATATAGATCCATCTATCCATCCATCCATGTCAATCTATCTCACAGTATTTTAATATTATACCTTCAAGGCTTAGGTCAACCCAAAAAATTCAAAAAACCACCCTGAATTATAATGGAAAGCTAGATAAAAATCTATGTGTGGGGAG
>KL256451.1:108905-128098 GCA_000699545.1 Podiceps cristatus | reverse complement strand
ATTTTACCAGCCATTAAACCTATGCTACTTTGGGAAAGGTTGGTAAAATGTTTCATCTATTATAGACAAGCTCTGATAGTTATGAGTTTATAACACTTACTGTTTCTTGGCTAAGTCTGGCCTCTCTTTCTGAAGCATCACCTGAGTTTTGGCAAAAAAAGTATGTGTAGCAAAATATGTTGTCTTGTATTGTGACAGAATTTTCACTATGCACCTTCTCCCTTGGAAATAATAATAGTAGTAATAATAATAATTAATAATAATAGTAGTAGTAGTTAACCAACCCAGTCCTTTGTGTTATCGGGGTTTGGATTGTCTTTTGTTCAGTTAGGGTAGAATTAGATGCACTTTTCTGAGCATGCCAGTCTTTATTCTCTGGGGATGGATTTCCTCATGAAGAAAGGACTCTGAAGAATCCACTCTCAGCTTTGACTAGAACATTGTGGTGTGGCTCCAGAGCATCTGGCCTCTGACCAGCCACAGCCATATATATCCTCAGCCTTATCAACACAGATACTCTGTTCCGGAACAGATTCACACAGACTTTTTTTTTCTGGCTTAGCCTATTTCCAAAACAGCCACAGTTGAGAAGTCTGAGGATGAAGCTACCAAGGTCATGGAAGGATGCTGCTCACTTCACCATGCTACGTAACAAACCATTTCTGTACTTTAATGCTTAATGCTGGGACTTTTGGAAGAGCTATAGTCAGGTAGGAGTTTCCAGCCCAGCCAGCATGTTCCTCAGAACTGTGCCTGAACAGCTCTGCAAATGCAGGGCTGTCTTCATGCTTGCTGGTACTGCAGGGTGGTGATGAAATTATATTCATAAGAGTGTTCTGAAAATTGAGAGGAAATGGTAAAGAATAGGTCCTTCTAAATGTTTTCTTATTTTTACTCCATACCATATACGGACTTTGGTTTATTGCTCTCTGATTGCTTTGTGCAGTTCACGTGAGAGAGATTTGCCATGAGTAAGATGCTCGTATGAGGCAGCGGCAGGGAGCTGCGGTGCCTGGACCCCTCCGTCTCTCCCCGCAGCAGGGCAGGGCCAGCCCGAGCCGTATCGGTGGTGCTGGCTGCTCGGGGTGAGCCTTCACTTTAAAAGCACTTATCTGCAGTGATAAAATCATACACCGCTGCTGCTCTTATTGCAGTGCTAAACATCTATTAACGCTGACAGTCAAGTAATGAGGTGACTGCAACAATTAATTTCCATGTTTCCATTGATCTAGACTCTGGAAGATTGTTACACTGATTCTTTATGAGCATGTGAATACCTAGAGGAGGGGAGGAAAGGAAGTTCCATGTTTCAGCACTTTTACCTTTCTACTAGACTTTGCCAAAAGGCCACTGTCTTTGAATTGCTTTCATGTTTTCAAGTGCCAGAAATTTGATATAGTGTTATTTCATGGTTTGCTGAACACAGGGAGAATTCCAACCAGCAGTGCATTTTTGCAAAATCAGTGTAACCCTCTCTTGATTTCATACTGTTTCTGAATCCAGTGAAATAGCTTCATCCTTCCTCTGTTTCACGACGACAAATCATTAGCAATGTTACCAGGAGACCAAAATATCAATTGAATAAGCATTGAATATTAAGATGAATGTATCTATTGATTGATTACATGTTGCATTTTTTTCCAATAAAATAAAAGCATTGAATAATATTGCAACATTTAAAAGAATACAAACTCACTAAAAATGAGTAATTGTTCTAAAGGCAGAAAATGAAACAAGTTTTTTCCTGAAAGGGAAGCTGATTTCAGTTCCTGCATTTCTGTTTATAGGTCTAAACTTGAAATCGCTGCTCTGTTTAAGGGTATAGTAGACTGCCCTGGTTCAATAAAGAGCTTTAGGTGGAAGAACAGACTGTGTGTTGGGAACAGTAACTAACAACAGTAACCATTAAATGGACACAATCAAAGGGTAATATGCTCTCGATTTTTGGAAGGCAACTGGATCTGCATCTTAGATACATGGGGGTATCTCCACGGACAGTAATGGAGCTGTATCAGTTCATGTTGAGATTTGTACCTACTGCTTTCAACAGACCAGTGAGAACTTACAGCAGACTTGGGTGTCATCTTGTATCCTTTTGGCAGCTGACAGAAAGGCAGGAGAGGTCTCAGGATGCAGGATGTACCTGGGGAGTTACAGGGTTTACCTGCCCAGTGCAACCGTCTGCGGAAGAGGCTCCAAAAGGAGCAGTGACCGCACAAGCTCTGACACCCGAGGCAAAACAGCCACATCCTCCCCAGCACCACGTTAGTGTGGCTGTATTGGGTTAGGGTGGCTGTCTAATGGAAATAAATGACTACAGTTCAACTCTGAGTGTCCCAGAGACACTTGATCCCTGCGATACCTGTTGTCTAACATAGACAAAGCCTTGACAGACTAAGCCAACTCTAAAGTGAAAAATAACCATAAGGCTGCTTCTGCAACTCTGAAATTAAATGACTCCAGTAAATACTTGTATTGAAAGCCATACTAGGGAAGAAGGTTTTCTGGAAAGTAATTAATTATCTAATTGTCTCCGCCAATCATTGTAGTACTGCTTAAAGCCTTAACACTGATCACGTGCCACTGTGCCAGGTGCTACATTAATGTGTAAGAGAGTCTCTGCCTCTAAGATCTTTGCAGCAGCTGTGCATGAAGCACAAATGCAGATGAGCACACACACTGGACACAAAGAGGGGCAGCCGAGACTGACGGCTGGGGAACTCGTCTTCCATTTCACCTCCAGAGACAGGGTCTGGGTCAACCTCACTGTGTTACTGTCCTCGAAGTAATGCTACTCTCTTCTGCAGACCTTCCCACGTTCTCAGGCATGTATGATCTGCTTGTATGCAAAGTTGTAATTTGGTAAACAAGTAAAGGGAGGAATGGGGAAGTCAGTTTTGCTGCAACTTGCCTCGCATAACAGTTTACGGTGGTTCCAGAGCCATATTCAGCCAGCACTGTAGCTCTTGGAGGTAATCTGCAAAGACTGTCTAACCAGTCTCTGGAGACGGCTATGCAGGAACTGAGGACGAGCCTTTCTGTTAAATGTGATCTTAATCATGTCATCTAACAGTGTGCTTGGACAAAAATGTGGCAAGCATTTAAACCCCTTGCTGAAGACCACTATTCCACTGACAGTGGTGTAGCCATTGGCGTGAACTCACATCAGTGAAATCAAAAAGGCAGCTCATCAGATTTTTAGGAGTGACAGGTCACAATCTCACTAGATTTATTGGAAATACTAAAAAATAAGTAAAAGTAATGAAGTAGGTGGCAAGAAAAACTGAAGCATAGCAAAACTTTGGCTCTCTGACATATAGGACAAATCAACGCCTTCCACCTCATTGGCTACCTCAGCTGACAGACTTTTTATGATTTATGTGTAAATTTTTCATTGAAATATTTGGTTTTCAAAAATTTTTAGAAAAATGTGGCCTACCAGAGTGTAGCATATATGTCACACATTACTGCAAATAAATCTTAAGGGCAACATGAATGTCTGGTCCCTGGTGTGGGAGCGTAGTCACTGTTTTTGATGAGGTCACTCCACCCTTTTCAGTCTGCTTTCTGTCTAATCAACAGTTTGCTCTTGAGAATGTCTTTCAATGCCGTATTTGTTTATGTCATGACTCTACAGAATCTAAATTTCAGACTGTCGTTGAATTTCACACCCGGACTGAAGTATTGTAGCCTGACACACATTTTAGCCTCATTGCTGCCAAACCCTCCAAACTGATCCAGCTGAGAAGTGACATAGAAAGCAAAAGTAACTTCAGCCCCAACAGCTCCTTGATTTGGTCTGGTATAGAGCCACCAAAACACCATGCTAGAAGTGCACAAGGAGAAGTATAAACAGGCGTTGAAAAGGACACTAAAAGCTCAACAAAATCCAGATTTACTACATGTTTATTAGTATATTTTAAAAAAAAAATCTTCATAGAGAAGTGCTTACAGACTGCATTCTGTCTTCACTACCAATTTTTCTTATAGTAATCTCTCTATTTCCTTCTTTAATGCCTCAAGAGGTTTTCCAAAACTTCTTTCTGCTATCTACATTTAATTTTCTTTTGAAAAAGGAAAATGCTTTTTCACTTTTTTCTGTAATCTTTTCTCATGAAGTCTAGCTTGAAATTCCTCTCAAATTTAAGTTTTGTAGTGACTTTAATTTCTCTTATTCCTAAAGTGAACCTCCTTTCTGATCTCAGCCTTCTAATTCCTCTTTCAATAGCCCTGATAGAAAAGACCCCTGTAAAAGCCATTTACAAATGAGGAGATACAAAAAAAAAATAATGCCAGCCCTCAATTCTTTAAGAGAGTAATTTATATTTCCTTGTAAGGGCAGAGAAGTGAGTTGATCTATTTTATTAAAAATGCAAAAGTTAACAGCCCTGTAAATGGCTGGGAAGAAAATCCCAGTGTTCAGGTTATCAACAAGGCTTTAACTCAGTGGCTGTGCACTAATGGAGAGCTTGGCTCAGCAACTGGCCTGGTGCATCTGGGAAAAAGTCCACAGGACAGATGGAAATCCACATATGCAACTGAATGTGTCTGGTCTCAGCTAATTATCTCTAGGTAATGGAAGGAGAGGGGCACTTCCCTCCAATATCTAAGGTAAGAGGAAAAATAATAATCCCTGGATACATTTCTATTGTCTGTAAGGGGTCCTACACAGTATTGAGCCTAGACCATTGACTGTTAGCAGACTAAAGCTAGATGTAGGATCCTACTGTGTCAGTAAATAGTGAGCAAAAGGTAAGTAATAATTAGACAGCATTCAGAGAGTTCCAGGCAGCCAGTTACAAACAACATCATCTAGCCACCCCTGCAGTCGTCCTCTAGCTTCCGTTTTAACGGCGCATACCCATTGCACCTTGTTGTTTTCAGAGTGGCTGCAAGTCACTGAGGGAAATAGTGGGATCATCCTTTGGAATCCTCACTGCTTGGAAAAACGCATGGAATTTTGCATTCCATTTTGCATGGAATAATCTGTTGGCAATACGATTTATTCATTGTGGTACCTACCCCTTTGAAAATGGCATCTTTTAATAGACACTTGGAATATTTGAGTGGAAAATTTATTTTTGGCTTTAAGAGTTGAGGGAAAATAATCTGGCCCTTCTCCTTGTCTATTCTGCTTTGTGCAAATGATCTGTGAGCGAAGCCTGCAAGGCTAGCCAGGCAAATCTAAGCTCTGCGTTTCTTCCACTGCACTGCTCCTGCCCTTTCCCCAACTAAAGCAATAAAGCTTCCTCTCTCTTTAGGTACTGCCATCCAACACCCAGGTACTGTTAGGCTTCTTTGCATTTGATTTGGCTGTTTCCTACCACTTCTTTGTCCTAGTATGCTGGTGTGCACTCAGGGGTAAGCCTGTGTGCAATTAGGCAGAGCTCATCGCTGTCTCCAAGTGCAGGCTTGAGAACTCGGTAATGATTAGAAAAACTCTGGTAACAGTAAAGAAGTTGGTAATATCTTCGCTCCAGACTTCTGTTAGCTTTAATTCTAATATTCTCCTTAAAACCCTAAAAACTTACCTATTCAAAAGGATGAATAAATTAATTGATTGCTTAGTCAGAAAGAAGAACCAGTTAAGATTTAATAGTATTACCCAAACTGAAGGCATCTAATTCTGGCTTTTGGAAAAGTAGTGTAAAAATTATTTTTACACCCATGGGAGTTGTTACATGACTGCAAAAATTTCTCCATAGAAATGGAAACATCATGCTTCCGTACCTTCTACTGACTTACATCTGTGAACTACAGCTCCGTCTGTCAATGCAGCAAATAAAGACAAGGAAAAAAGGGGTGAGAAAGAAAGCGTGTGTGGGGAACCCTCCAAAGTACAAAACCACAACTTGTGACACCAGAGGGCAATGTTCTCTTGTGATACTGGTTGCGGGACAAAATCATGGGGCTGAAAAATCTGCATCACAGACAAAAACTCTTTTGGAAAAAGACCACAGTTTTGAAAGAACAAAGTTTACAAGGTAGTGTGCTAAGCTATTCTTTCAGATTTGAAGCTTTGCATGACTTATAGGTGCTGGTTACAGAGAATGCTTTTTTACCAATTTTAAGTTTTAGACTGAATCATATGTGCAATATCAGCAGGCAGACAATGTCAAGGAAAGCTGAAAATCTCAAGCACATATGTGCTCAGGGTAAACATGGCATAAACCCCCCCAAAATTTGCTTTTTTCTTTAAGTGCACAAAATAACCACAAGTCTTACCTCAACATAATGGAAAATATTGCTCAAGCAATAGCTCAGTGAAAATTATGATCCTAATAAGTTAATAAGCATATGTGACTTTGGAATAACAGTTAGAGTTAGTAATGTCCCACTTTTCTTTAGTAAAAGTATTGAAAACAGGCATGCTCCTTTCTCCTCCTGTGACATTTCCTTAGTGGATTTACTAGCTTTAAAATTAAGTGAGCTGAAGTGATGCAACCTCTCCCTTTCCTCTAAATAAAATAAGAAGGTACTGTTGGATGCCCAGTCATGGCACGCTGGAGCCTGTCGGAGCCCCTGAGAATGTGCATGTGGCCGGGTGCTGCCGAGGCCCCGGGCGATGGGCAGCGCTGCTGGGCAGCCCCGCTGCGGCACAGCACCCCTGCCTGCAGCCCACACTGTCCCCTCCGGCGTCCCTTGCAGACACCCACTGCAGCAGCAGCCGCCTCGGAGGAACTGTGGTGAAACGGTGCCTCGGGAACTGTGGGAAAGACCCCACTTTTCATTTCTCTTGTTTGCAGAATTGCAGTGGTCTCAGGTGGGTTTTGGTATACCTCCTGACACCAGCGTAAGGTGGGGCCCTTCTACCTGAGGCATTGGCTCAGTTGGACTTTCTGAATGAATATCTATCTACCCTCCGTTATGCAGGGTGGGAGGGGCAATTTGTCTTTACTTGGCTAATTGCATCTGTTAAATGAACAAACATCCTGCGTAGAAATTAAAGGTAAATAGGAAAGATTTTATGAATGGCCTTAGGCCAGGCATGAGGGGAAAATCCTCAAAGCAATTTAAGTGTCGCGGCGCCAAGTGATAACGTGCTGGTTTCTGTGGTCCTTATCTGGTGGGTCAGAAGTAGGCATCTAAAAATGGGGTCTGCAAAGAGATTAATGGTCAGATTTTTCTGAGGGGGCTGGAACAAGGGGGTGGAAATTAACCAGCATCATTTGGTACAGAGACTGACAGACCTGGCTTCGTCCTGAAAGATCTTAAAACTATCTTTACCTCTGGGGATGGCCCCAGTCTTTTGGGCAGAGGTAGGGTGTACGTTGAGGGAGCAGGGGAAGGACAAGAGAAAGCCCAGAGGAGGTGAGCAAGGGTGACTGAAGGTGTGCAACGGCTTTTCCATGGGAAATGACTCCATGGGTATGGCTGCTCAGCCCCAGAAAATAAAGTTGAGAGGCAAAACAGAGGATGCATGGTATGGAGAAGGTGAGGTGTTTCATGGTGGTTGCATGATGGTTTTTTTTTTGCTGAAAGAACTAAGGAGCATCAAGAGAAATCAGCTGATAATGGATCCAAACCAAATGTCTTCATAGACATTGTGGATGTTGGAAGCTTACGTTGATTTGTGGAAAGTGATCTAGTACAGAAAATCCAGTAAGGACTATTTAACAAACAGATACCACCTTTGTCCCAAGGATTCATTAGCCACGAACCTGTGGAGCCGAGAGACACTGGTCAGGAAAGCAGCACTGTAGGCTTTCCTTGTTTCTGTAGGCTTTCCTTGTTTCTGTACTCTTTCCTACCATGCATCACTGATGTAGAATGCCCTGCAGGAGAGGGATCGTTGATTTGAACTGGTACAGCTATATCTTATGAATTTAATTCTACTTACTGTTGTTTTCCCACTTTATTCTGGATAACGTGCACTGGGTTCAGCTGGAATAGAGCTGATTTTCTTCACAGTAGCTAGTAAGGGCTATGTTTTGGATTTGTGCTGGAAACAGTGTTGATAATACAGAGATGTTTTAGTTAAGGCTGAGCAGCGCTTACACAGGGTCAAGGTCTTTTCTGCCCCTCAGCCTTTTCTGCTCCCCACCCCACCCCACCAGCGAGGAGGCTGGGGGGGCACCAGGAGTTGGGAGGGGACAGAGCTGGGACAGCTGACCCCCACTGACCAAAGGGATGCCATATGATGTCATGCGCAGCATATAAAGCTGGGGGAAGGAGGAAAGGGGAACATTCAGAGTGATGGCATTCTGTCTTCCCAAGTAACAGTTACGTGTGATGGAGCCCTCCTTTCTTGGAGATGGCTGAGCACCTGCCTGCCCATGGGAAACTGAGAATTAATTCCTTGTTTTGCTTTGCTTGTGCACACAGCTTTTGCTTTACCTATTAAACCGTCTTTATCTCAACCCAGGAGTTTTCTCACTTTTCTTCTTCTAATTCTCTCCCATATCCCACCAGGGGGGAGTGAGAGAGTGGCTGTGTGGTGCTTACTTGTTCACTGGGGTTAAATGATGACATAATGCCATTCTTTGAGTAGAGAAAGGGAAAATGTGCAAAAATTTAAAGATCAGAGGTTAAGTTATCCAGTTGTTCTTCTGTCTCCCCCTGTCATCCACAGATGCACCAAATTCACATTGTCACTTTGTCTTAATTATCACATTATCTTCTAGGGGATTTAAAATATTTTGCTGTGGCTTATGAGCTTTACTGACCTCATTTGTGTGCAAGGATTGCATAAGAAACTTTGAAAGAGACTCTAATTAAAACTCTGCAGATAAATGGAAGAGGGATAAAATGGAATAAGGTTTGGTCAGAGGCACACTGTGTCAGGCTATCCTGATGCTTGTCTTATCAAAGAAGATTGATAAGAATCTTCATTCATGTGTCTGGAAAAAAAGAGAAGATTCTGTAGACAAAAGCAGTAGATCAAATCTATCTGACCTTGAGCAAAGCATCTGATGCGGTATCACATGGGAAATTACTCGCTAAAATGGTGAAGATGGAGATTATTACAGGAACTGAGATGTGTTAAGGAGCTCTCTAAATGAGAGATGACAATGAGTGATGCTGTGAGGAAAATGATCAAGCTGAAAGAGGTTACTAGACAATTTCCTCAAGGACTGGTCTCGGGATAGATCTTATTTAATATTTCCAATAAAGATCTTGGCATAAAAGACCGAGCATGGTAATGAAATTGGCTGACACATGTAGGAAGCATCTGTAGTGTATGGCAGTACTGGAGTCTTGTATATTGACATGGGGTGATCTTGAGGACCAGAAGGGCAGAAAAGGATACAGCAGGAGACAGGCCAAGGACATACATCTTAAGGTTAATGGGATGAGTCTGTGCTAGGACCTCAGTAGTGGGAAAAGACATTTGGGAGAACATCTTTCAGTACAAGAGATCAAAAGAAGTTGACTTAGCAAAGTAAAATGACATCTCTGATGGGTGTGGAGAGGGTGGTTGTCTCCTATAAGTGTGTCCCAGAGGAGACTGCTGGTATCTGAGAAGAGCTAGTTTAACTAAATGATGTGTTTGTGACAAAGCTATTTGGGGATGAACCAGCCATAAATCAGTTGCAGCTGCAAATTGGAAAGATTTCTTACCATTTGAAGATTGAGAGTATGCAGCCATATTATAGAAGGAATAGTAAGGCCCAAAAGAAAAATCTATTTTTAAGATGATACTTGATAAGCTTGTGTTATGGATTGTATGATAATACCTGCTCATAATGACTGAAGACAGATGTATTTGCTCAAAAGTCCTCTTCCAGTCCTACAACGCTTTCAGTCATTTAGTTATAGACAGTCTTGCTTTTACTCTAAATGTATTGAATTCTTTCATTCAGATAGACCACGTTCAACAGAGACAGTTGCCATTTCAGATGCCTTTTAGCACAATAACTAAGATACATGCCCAGGTAGGAACTGAAACAGGTCTCATACCACCCTTGGAAAAATAAATAAATGAAGGTAGGCAGAACCTTCATTCTTTTTTCCTTTCAAATTCTTCTGCCAGCACCTTAGTAATGTGTTTCTCCTTTCAAGCCACACTGAGATAAAAGGTGCACCAAGCTGGCATAGTGTCACAGATTGTAAGGCCAGAATAGATGGCTTGGGCCAGCTGGCCTGACCCTTGGCATTTTTCAAGACTATGTGGCACGTTGCTTTCACTACCTTATCTTATAATGTCTCATCTGATACCAATGACCTGCAGGGCTTTTTTTGTCCGTTGGAAGAAGAATTGGATGATTTCTATACTGCAAAGAATTTATTATTTTTTTTATAGTTCCTTTCCATGTTTATGAGCTGTCCTTAAGCTGATTTATGTTCCTAAAATATTTCATAGAATCCTTTATGTTGGGAGAGACCTTTATTTCATTCAAAGTCATTCACTGCTGCTGACGTATTTGAGACTAAGAACTTTTCATACCGTACTTATTACTTCTGCTAATATGTAGTTTGTTAATCAGAACTTTTGTCATGATACATAGTACGTATTATAAGGTTGGTATCCTGGGGTTTTGATGATGCTGCTGTTCTCTGACAGGATGGGTCATAAGCCATCCAAGCATTTTCACAAAAACTACTGGCCACTTCCCAAACACACACTTCTGTATTGGGTAGGGCTTTATAACACATTTCCTTTCCACAGTATCTTTGACTACAGAAGTGTACGGCTGGTGCTGGTAACACTGAAATGGGTCCTGGGTTTTTCTCCAAATGTTCAGTTGCAGGCATCACCCTGCTCAGCTTTGTAGTCTTATAGCTCTGCTAGTAGCATACTTAGCCAACACTTTAAATCATTATCTTTGGTCATTCTCAATCTTGTCAGCTCATGAGTGTGTGAATATTACCTTTTTTCCTATAAATTGTTCCCTTGAACAGATAGTGATCACAGTTGCTGCTTGCCTGGGGAATTGCTACTATGTTGTATCTGATGATCTTGATATGTGACCTTCATTATACTGACTGGAGTTAGCCACGATATACAATGATGAGAGAAAGAAAACAGTATCTGACTTTCCTGCATCTCTGGAAAGTGCATATGTGTGTTTTATGTAGATTAACATGCACACCTATAAAAACAAGTTAACCTAGTTCTTCATTGTTCTCAAACTGCGGGCATGATTAACACATTCAAAATGAGAATCTTGTTTGTTTAGTTTTACATGTGTATTGTAGAAGTAGGAACAATGGAAGAAAATTACATCAAGCACTGCTTCGCTGCAACTCCCAGCTCCTCAGGGAAAAAAAAAAACAAACAACAACCATGCAAGAATACAGGCATAGCTGCTTGTTCTGCAGAGATTCAGAACAATACTGCTTACCATCTGTTGAAATATAGTAACAAGACTATGTGGCACTATTCCATAGGATATTCATTTATTCCAAACACTGTAGCAGAAACAGAATTCTTTGAGGAACAGGAAGAGTAAGATAACAGTGGACTTTTTGTATAAGAAGGGCAAGTTTTTCTATATGAGCAAATGTGAGAAGGAAAGCAAAGAGGAAAACCTTCTTAGCTAGTCACATCTGTAAGATATGTAAGTGCTATCTGCCTGCTCCCATACCAGTTTATTACTTGCTACTTGCTTCAGGTGCTCCTTAAATTCACAGATGACTACTTCTCCATCTATAAAGCTTTCCAAGGAATCTGCTCCTGACTATGCCCAGGCTGCAAACCACCAAGTGCCAAGCAGCAAGACCCCAAAAGTTAAGTGTGATGCTTAGGGCACATAAACTCCAGCTTTGAAATGGTCACTGAGGCCTTTGTGCCTGCAAGAGCAGCCAGCTGGCTGGGCACTGCCACAGTGCGAGGCCATGCCTCCGGTGCCCGTTCCCAGCAGAAACTGGGGATGAGACCACCGGACTTCCATGTCAGCTATATGCCTCTTTTGACACAATCAATTAGCGTGATGTTTGGTGGTTGGGGGGTTGGGACGGGTGGCTTTTGTCCACACATTTATTAACCTGCAGTACCACAGCTCTTCCTCCTTCCATGCTGCCCTGGAGTTTTGGGTGGTGCGATGTCTGCTCGGCTGCTTCTAGCTCTGCCCTGGCTGCTTAGACCCTACAGTAGATACTTCTGGCTGTACAGGGTCAGAATTTGATTGCAGGTGTCTGCCAGACATTTGTAGGTCAAACAGGAAAGGAAGAATTAATTCTAACATCTCCTCTGGCCAGTGTAGAATTATCCCTATTGCAAATATATTAAAACTGAGGAACAACTTTACAGGTGCTCTTTTTTCTCCCTTGTTCCTTCTGTTTTATCTTTCCTAGCCTTCACTTTGTTGCTACATCCTGTAGTGGTTCTCATTGCCTCCTCCCTTCCTGCTGTCCCCGGTGCAACAGGGTTACATGCTTGAGAGGGTGAGAGAGGATGCTGCCTGTGACAGAATTAAATATTCTCTGAGAGGCTTAAAATCCTGTACTTTTAGCCATATCTATATTGGCTGTTGCTGCAGTTACCCACCATACAGACCACACCAGGAACAAAGAAAGAAGGCAGCTGGGTGCTTAAGGATGTTTAAACTTACCAGAGTATAGTTTCACTGGGAGCATAAGGAAAAATGTTATTCTACATTTCCCCAGAAAATACAGCTTTATTTGCAAACTGCATAGCAACCTTTAATCATGTATTCCCTCCAACCCTTACCTGTGGGAATATACCTAAAACATAACCTCATACCTCCCAATAAACAGCGACCGAAGCTTGCTTTCTTCTCTCATGATCTTCAGGGGCTGCAAAATGGCAAGCCTTTCAGACAGCCCCCCGTAAAGCCTCTGTTCTTTTTGCCTTTATTTCAATGTCTACAACCATGGGTTTGGATTTATGAGGATTTATGGTTTATTCTGTGCTGTTTCTTGGTATTTTAAGTTCTTGTAAGTTAGACACAAAGCACTGGAGAGAGAATCTACAGAAACAATGTGCAGTGTGAAAAGAGGGACCTTTTCTCTTGCGAGGCTTCACATCTTGGAAGACGTGGATAGCGGGTTTTTGTTCCCTGCCAGAGGGGGTACTGACTTCTTGACACGATTCACGGAGGCAATAAGCAGAGTCATAAGGCTGAGAGCGCCGGGCAGCGGAGAAGTCATTAGCACAGCATATACGCTGCTGGCAGTGGGTCTCACCTCCCCCTCCCGCATGTCATTCCATCGTGCTTGCTGTCAGATCTAACAATGTGCTCTGCGGGCCCTTCTTTTCAGCGAGGATGCTGCTTGCTTTCTATGCTGCTCTGTTGCCGCTTTTTTTCTCCTTGTTCCTTGCCTTAAGACTGCTTCGGAATAAACAGTGACATACCAGAAACCTTATGCTTATAATAAAAATAGATGGAACTGAGGATCAAAAATGATAGAGTAGAAAAGAAAATGGCATCATTAGCTTTAGTTTGAAACCTGGGCCGGATGCTGTACCTGCAGGCTGAGGAATAGAGGCGTGCAGCAAAAGTGTTAGCCATGACGTCTGACATTTCATCTTGAATCTTTTAGTCTATAAATGTTTTGTCCAGTATTTTTATCAACTCGCATAAGATCAAATACCGCTTGGTAATTAATTTGACAGAGAGCAAAAATCAATGCTCTCAACTTGTGTGTGTGAACATATACTATTTGCTATCTCTGTTTCTCAGACTACAGTTGTTTTCACAAGATATATGCAGTCCTCGATATAAGGACTTAAATATAAAGATCTGAAGCTGTGTATGAGCAGGAGTAAACAACATAAAATTTAAATGTTATGTAAAATTATTTGTTTATTTCTATCATTTTATTTTTGTCACCTTAAAGCATTGAAATCACGGTTAATTTGTTAATAGTACTGGGGGGGCGGTTCTTATCACTGCAAACAGGAATTATAGCCTTAGACATTTTGTGCCTTTGGAAATCTATTTCTCTACTTTGGAGCTCAGTAATAATGAATAATTTTCTGTATATGCTGTAGCACGGTAATTGTGCTGTTCTGAGCCTGTTATGTCCAGATTAGATTAAACAGAGAAAATTAGTTCTTATCATAATGTTTCATTAAAATTTTAGAAGTAGGACAATATCAAATGAGAATTTTACTTTATTATCTACAGAAATTTGAAGGCAGTTACATTTAGGTTATTTATCATATCCAATTAGACTGTGCTTGTGAAAACAGAAGAAGAGTTAGCCTTCAGTCTTCAGTGTGGCTTTTCACAAACATATGTGACATTTTCCCATACAAACTGCCAGCCCACGGCCTGTGCGTCACTGAGGTCACATTTAACAGCAGCTGAAGAGCTCATGTGATTCATAGGTCCTACCAGCAGTGACAAATTTCACTCTTGAAGTGAAAGTCTTGCATTTTTGTGTTTTTTTTTGACTTTAAAGTCAGCAGAAGATTAGCCATTCATTTCACAGCCCGGAGTGTCAGACTCTTCAAGAACACTTTGATTTGCTCTTAAATCTACCCCTTAAGTATGAATTTCCACACTTACCAAAACCAGTCTGGAAAGCTCCTGGAAGGAGAGTGCTCTGTTATAACCGTAGCTATCACTTCTGAAAGTGAGAGGCAAGAGGCTCAAGGGATCACTCTTGGACAGCAGCTCTACAGTCTTTGCACAGTAGCAATTCTGTTAAGCAATTAAACACCCATCCTTTCATCCGTGATGTGCTTTCATGTGTTCTTAAATTTCATAAACTGCCAAATTAGGTATTCAATAGTAAGTGGTAAATTGCAGTTCTTATTTTAACAACCAAGAATTAGTCCAGCAAATGATAGGGTTTGATCTGCTGAAGTGGTTTTGGACATTAAGAGACAAATAGTGTGATAAAACAATGACCAGAAAGAGTTTAAGCTCAGAAATTTGCCCATTGTACGTTTAGGGAAAAATCTTTATGTAGTGATAATGCTGCAGTGTGAGAATCCTGGAGTGGTCCCCAGGCAGCCAGGTCTTGCTCATGCTCATCATTCTCAACAGATGGACCAAGAAAATGTGGGACTATTTTTCCACAGCTGTGTGGGCTTTGGCTCAGTTTTGCCATGCAGCCAGGAGCTCATTTGATGTTGTGGTCTGGAGCCAGGTTTTCTTTTGTGCCTCATTTTTCTTCTGCCCCTGCCTCCAAGTTTTAGCATGTATGCAGCTATATGGGTCTCTTTCACGAGCTGTTTGTCACTGGCTGCTCACCATGATCCCCACACGCACTTGTGGCCCAATTTGTTTCAGTCTTGCAGAGATCAGCTGGTACTTCCCTCAGTACACATCCTACCCCGAGATGGCATTTGTTCTTAAAATGTGACAAGAAATTATATTTAAACAAACAAACAAAAAAAAACAACCTTGGAAAAGCAGACAGCTCCCTGTCTGGCGTGTTATGACAATAGCTCCTTTAGATCAGCATGTTTCGTATAAACAACATTTTGTTCTGCACACTGACAGTCTGTGATAAGTTCTGTTACTGCTGAACAGGAGAAACACATTTGGTTATCCTGATATGAAAAAGACCCTGCCAATGAGAAATATATATCTTTTTAAACCTAATCTGTTACAGGTTACTTACCTGCAGGGCAAAATATGTAAGTAGTAAACCTTTTTCTTGCAAGAAGTCTTCTAACAGAATAATGTATCAGAAATTCACCTATTTCCTTTCAAATACATAAGCATTTACAGAAATCAGATATTTATTTATTTTTGGTAACACTCTCCTTTTCTGTGAATGTTAACACTGGGATATACAGTTATCTGCATCGGTCGGTGTAAGAGAAAAATTGCTGTCCTTGTCTACTGCTATTTTTCCCCTTTTGTGGAAAATGATCTACCATTTGTAGAACAGACATATCTATTTTAGCATCCCGGGTGGAAGGTGGACTGGAAAGAAAGAACCTCCAAATGATGGGCATGTGGCATCACTGGAAAAATACCTTTTTAATAAAGAGACTCTATATTGTCATTTAAAACTATAGCCTTCAACTTGGATTTACATCTTTATGACAGCAAGAGGTACATTAAATATGTTACCACTAAAATATAGAGCACTGGTGAAACTATCAAATATACTGAAATGCAGTTTGGAGTCATGGCACTTTAATAAAAGCAAGACATTTTTACCCTTTGTGGGGGATAGAGCTTGGAAAATTTTTTAGATATTTTTAAAACTTAGGTCTGTTTGAGAAACACCCCTTAATTTTAATGATATGACATAAAATCTAATGGCTCTAAATCTCCTCTAGTTTCAAAAATACAAATGACTTCTTAGGCTCAGTTAAGAAGAGAAACTAATTCCTCTACTCTCTCAGTCTTCAGCTCAACTTACTGATAAACTGTCACTGAACTGAATCTTGTATCAGCTACCACATGATAGTTAAAACAAGGAATATTTTTCCCAATCCTGCAACACTCATAAAATTTACCTTTTTTTAATGTGCCATTTGAACGTATGAAAAGTGTCAGTGCCATTCTGAAGGTGACATGTAAATGATTGGCTTACTCATCCCACATCCTTTCATCATGGTTTTGTTACTGTTTTTTGGGGTTTTTTTTGGTTTTTTTGTTTGTTTGTTTGTTTTCTTTGTCTGTAGCTGATTTTGGCTTCTTCATTCCCATCACTTCATCTCAGCACTCCTGGGCCCTGTTGTGAGCCATAGGGCTCAGCTTCCTCCTGCCCGCGCCTCCCAGGGAAAGCAGCCTGTCGCGCATAAAGCGCTGGGGATGCTCGGAGCACAGGGCAAGGCGGCCCTGGCCAGAGCTGCCTGGTTGGGTGATGCACGTACCAGTAGCATCCAGACGGTAGATTTTCCTAGATCAGCCCCTCGTTTGTGGTATCAGCAATTATCAGAGATCGCTCTCATTTTCAACACAGATCAAAGGGTTAGGAGTTAAATATCCTGGATTCTCAGTGTGAAAAAAAAAATATAATTTCTTTTCCCATCAGTCAATCTCCTGGCTAATGAATGGCACCTGTCTTCTTCCAAACATGACTGAAGCCTACATTTAGCTGCAATCTAATAGAAAAGAAACAACCTTTTTTTTTTTTTTTCTTTAATTTTGTAAAACAGCATAAATATTTTAATACTATTATTTAGTATCAACTTCATAACAGAGCTGAAAACTTGCAAAGGTCAAGCTTCAGCTCCGTTGTAATTCAAAAAGTTGGCATAAATGTTTGTATAAAACCCCCAAACAGGGCTTTTTGTGTTTATTGTTTTATACGACTGTATAAAAGGAGTTTACTCTCAAAATACTCTCATGAATCATGGGATTAAACAAAAAGAAAGTAATCCAGCTTTTGCACTGGGAAATCATATAAAAGCCAAGAAAAATCCAGGATTAGCTGTAGACAGTGTTTTTAGTGTATCATAGTGCAAATCATAGAAGTGTGGGATACTTAGCCATGCACAGAGTCCTACGGACATCAGTGAGGCTCCTGGGAAGAGCGAATGCTCATTCTACCAATTCAGGACTTGTAGCATTTTATATGATGAAGCTCTAATAGACATATTTGTACAGAACATCACTGGGATTATAAAATACTGTATATCATAGTGTTTCAAAATCTGTCTTGCATAGAGAATCTTTAGGAGTTTTATGGTCAGAGGGGAATGCATTTAAATGTTATTAATAGCTTGTAAGCAATCATTTGTATTTATAATTACTCTTAAAGAAAGAGAAGGATTTTTATTAGTCTTTTTTATATGAATAATCCTACTATTTTGACAACCACTTATTCCACCATTTTCTGCCTCATTTTTCTTCATCCTTCATTCATTATAAAACCTTCTCCTGGAGTGCAAATCCCCCCTTTTAATACAGACCTTTGTTGTTTGTGGTTTTTTTTTTTTTTTTGTTTTTTTTTGTTTTTTTTTTTTTTTGTTTTGTTTTAGGCAAAACTCTGGGCATTCTCACTAGTTTGAGTCCTACCCAAAGGTATCTCCTCTCCTGTAAACACTTCTGCTGTTTCACTCATGTCCTTACATACCACTCCATTCAACTATGCACCAGCAGTTCCTGTCCTTTTTATAGCCACCATCTCCGATTTATCAGCTGTTTCCAGCACTCAAGGATAGTTACAAAACTGAGTCTTTATTGACATCACTGCAGTGTTTGCATCAGCATTTAAAAGCATATAAATGTCCTGTTTATTGCACATAAATTATCCCTAAGCAGGTGTAGGCATCCTTTTAAACCCTGCAACAGGCTGAGAAAATCTGCTTTTCAGAAGAATGATGGACAGAACCAGTCATTGATAAAATACTCATAAGTGTTTCTTGTTCTCACACTCTAACCACAAATAGGAGAGGTCCTCACCTCTGAGGACTTGGGGGCAGAGGCAGTGAAATGGTTTGGATGAGACATTCGGCAGCAGGAAAATAAACAGCCCCTGGCAATGCCAAGACTGCAAGGAGCTGCCGGGAGAGCTGCCGTTTGGCCAAGTTGAAACGGACAGAGACCAAGGGCATACGCACTGATGATTTGTTGCGGTGATGTGCTGGCTGTTTTCAGTCCTTCAGCTAAATGGGAGCTCAAGTCAAGCTGATGTGCAGCCCTTTGTAAGAGGTGACCGAAGTCTCGGAGGACTGCGTTTTTCCCATGTGACTCCGGAACACAACATTATATCTCATCTAGTTAGTTGACTCACTCTATCACATTGCCCTTTTCCCTATTTGGCACCTTCTTAAAAGCACGCTGCCAGAATACTGCTTCAGACGTGACACATTATCTCACTTGGTTCATAACTAACAAAGGTTTTCACACTTCCATCGTATTTCACACAGATTACTGTGTGATAAGATGCTTGAAACAACTCTTGATCAAATGATTAGTGAGCTGCCTGTTTGAATCCTTTACAAGCTGTTATCCACAGCATTAGAAACAAATATTATTTTTTTTAAAAGTTCAAGTAGGCAAACAAAAAAATATTGCATTGGGGTTGGAGGAAAATGAAAATAAGTGTCATTTGGGGTCCATTCTGCCTCAAACAAGTTTTTATGCATGTTTGTGTTTCCCTGGTGGGTTGAGGCATTGAATCAGAGAGAGCGAGATCGCAGCGTGAGATAAAAGCACTTCACCAGGACAGCAAAGGAAAAGATAAAAATATATTAATTATAATAATGATATATATGGGTAATAGAACATATAAAAATAATGACACACAATTTCTCACCACCTGATGACTGATGCAGCCTGCCCCGAGCAGCAGGCAGGGAGCAGGGATATTCCCCTGCAGCCATCCCAGAACGGCAGGGTGCACAGAGAGAGAGGGGGAACAGACAAACG